>JAQIXJ010001303.1:0-21819 GCA_034700185.1 Phthiracarus laevigatus
CGAAGGTTACGTGACGCCCATCTCTAATTTATTACTTTTAACCATAATACATTATAGGTTCAAGTTTTTCACTGCAATATCTTATTTTTGGAATAAAATTGTTTGAGTAATAAAAAATCACATGAAAATACGGCGATCTATTTGTCTCTTTCTTGTATACATTTTGTTGATCTTTTATTGTCAAAAGTTTTCTACTATTGTAATTAAGCGCAACAATTGTTTTTTAATACTTTTAAAAGAATTTCATTTAAAAAAGTTTTAAAAATAATTTTGTTCTAATCGAAAAATAGTCAAATACAACAATGTTCTCTAATGGTTTATGTATTTTGAAATACTGTTAGGTAATCTCTGTAAAAATAGCAGAAATTTAAACATTACGTCACAAATTTAGAACGTGTCACAAATATTATATTGTTACTGACAGAGAAACGGAAAAATATTTTTTATACGTTATATTATTGGTGTTTCATTTAAAAAATTAAAAAATAATTTTGTCAAATTGAAATATAGTTAAAATAGAGACAGCAAAACCAATGACAGAAGAAAATCAATCATCAAATAGTGAATTAATTCAGTATGTTTGCGATGATGTTTGGGAGAAGATTTTGGGTTATTTGCCATTTAAAGATAAAATCAAATTAGAACGTGTGTCGAAACAGTGGCAAAGATTAATATATAATCAGCAAACTATTATCAAACTTTACAGTCAACCACAATATGAAGATAATGACACTTTAAATATGCTTTTAGAATCAGTTAAATTTCATAACTATAGATCTGCAAATAGATATTGTTTTTATAGAAAGATCAAGAAACAAGATTTCGAAAATTTGCTAAAAAGGTGTCCATCCATCAAAACAGTGGAATTAATGTGTTTTACTGATGACAATGATCTTCAATTAATTGGAAAACATTTGAAAAGTTTAGAGACATTTAAATGCGATATGTTTGGTCAAATTACCGACAATGGATTATTAGAGTTCGGAAGGAATTGTGGACAAAAATTAAGAACTTTGCATTTATTTAACTCACGTAAAATGTCTTTTTCAATTGAACCGTTTCTGAACTTTTGTCCAAACATACGTGAAATAAATAATATCAATCCGAAAGCATATTTTAACAAAGATATATTGCCAAACCTTGAAATAATCTGTTTTACTGAGCATAGATTTATTAATTCGACCAATGATATCAATAATATTCGAAAGATTATGGAAAAATACAAGAATACACTCAAAGAATTAGATTTATATATTTCTTATCGTACTCTCATTCCATACATTAGTTTAATCGTGAATCTGAAAAAGTTACATTTAAGGTTGTATGGATTCCATGTTATTCAGGAGAATGAAGAGAGTATGGACCAATATTTGTTACAACTATCAAAAAAATGTAAACAACTTCAATACATTGAATTTGATGTGGATTTTGATGATGGACAGTTACCGTTGAATATGTTTCAAGCATTTTCAAACTTTTATTCAATTAAAACGCTTTATATTAGTATTCGTCAAACAAAGGATGTGATTGATTGTATGTCAGAATACTTCAAATTGTGCACAAATTTAAAACATTTAGGAATTGATTATGAGAACATTGGTAATGCATTTTTTGCAAATACCGGTCAACATCTTTCCAATCTTCGAAGTATCGATTTATACACCGAAGAACTAATCAATGATCAATCACTACAATTACTGGCGAAGTTAAATAAGTTGAAAAAAGTATGGTTAAGACAGTATCGTTTTGCAAACAAATATATTACAGATTTAGGTGTTTGTGATATCATCGATTCGTGCACTCATATCGAAGATATTTATTTTGCTTCACGACCTAAAATAACGAATGCAACTATTGTTCGTTTAATACAAATTGCCAAACAGAGAGTTCGAAAAATGATTAAATTTAAGTGTGATTTGTCTGAATCAAGAGATGAACTAAAATATGAAGAGCAGATCGACATCGATAGATTGAATGGTTTGCCAGACAATTTGGAAATTAGTATTTAAATGCAATAAGAATTGGAGGACGTTTTTTTGCGTGCAAATTAATTCAGTTAAACATTGATTATTATTATTATTTAGAATAATTTTAAAAATTAAATAATTACAAAATCTGTATTTCTAAATGCTTTTTTACAAACGTATAAATAAGAAAAGAGTATAAATTTCTCACTTGATTCCGCAACTATATCTGTCGTCTAATCAAAATTCCTTATTAATTTTAAATTATTGATAAAGTTTCCTTCAGTTGTTGTCATACTAAACCGTAACTATTTTTTAAATGGAAATCTAATCCATATTTTATAATTTATTATAACATTGATATAACCCAGTGGTTTTCAAACTTTTTTACGCGACCCATAGTTTCAAAAAAATATCTGCTTCGACTCATATCTAATGATAATTCCAAAAAAGGCTGCGATTCAAAATTTATCGTTTTACAGCCCTATTTTTATGTCGCACCCATAGTTTGGGAACCTCTGATATAACCAACTACTTTGTATTCATGAACACAATTATGTTATGTAAGTAATTTAGTTATGATATTTAAAATCATTATTTATATAAATTAGAATTTGAACAGTAATAGGTTATGTATATGAGTTTCGATAGTTGAGACAATAGGTTAATTGGAAACCGAGAGATCGAAAAAAGCGATTAAATTTAAGTGTAATTTCTCTGAGTCTAGAGATGAGCTACAATATGAAGAGCAGATCGATTTAAATATATTGAATGATTTGCCAAACAATTGGAAAATTAATATTTTAATGGAGTATTAATTTGAGTTGTAAAACCATTCGCTATATTAGTTACTCGAAACTTTATAAACTTTTTTGTTGGTGTCTATTGTGCGCATGCTTTTTAGTTGTTTATCAAGTTTATGTTGTTATTCTCAACTTTTAAATCCTTAGTTATATCATTACTCATAAAACCATTATATTGATTATATTAGATTATCACCAAAATATTTCAACGATAAATAATGTTTTCGTTACTTGTTAAATATTAAAACATGTTATTAATTAATGGTTTAAAGCTATTGCGCAAAAATCATGTCATCAAATACGCATCAATCGCTTATTTACATCATTCTTCTGTTCGCTGCGAAAAGATGTTATGGACGGATGCGCTTAACTTAGATAACTCGTTAACCGACGAGGAAATAGCTATTCGTGATGCTGTAAGAAATTATTGCAACGAAAAACTAATGCCTCGCATACTAATGGCGAACCGAAAAGAATTATTTGATAGGAATATATTACTAGAAATGGGAGAATTGGGTGTTTTGGGGCCAACTATTAAGGGTTACGGCTGTGCGGGTGTTTCGTCCGTCGCTTATGGTCTGATCGCAAGAGAAATCGAAACTATTGATAGCAGCTATCGATCGGCGTTTAGCGTTCAGTCATCGCTGGTTATGTATCCCATATACGCTTTCGGTTCGGTTACGCAAAAGCAAAAGTATTTGGAAAAGTTGGCGAAAGCACAATTGATTGGTATAAAAAATATATTTCGATTTTTTCGAGTTTTGTTTGCTATTAATTATTTATCATAAACTTTAAGGTTGTTTTGGTTTAACGGAACCAAATCATGGAAGTGATCCGTCGAGTATGGAAACAAAAGCGGTTTTTGATCATCTTTCTGAGTGTTACGTACTTAACGGAACGAAGACTTGGATAACCAATTCGCCAATCGCTGATATAATGATCATTTGGGCGAAACTCGACGATAAAATAAGAGGGTTTATCGTCGAGAGAGGTTCTAAAGGTTTAACTACACCTAAAATCGAGGGCAAATTTTCGCTGAGAGCTTCCGAAACTGGAATGATAGTGATGGAGGACGTGGTTGTGCCACAAGACAATATCCTGCCAAACGTTGAAGGTCTTAAGGGACCATTTAGTTGCCTTAATAATGCTCGTTTCGGAATAGCTTGGGGATCATTAGGCGCCGCAGAGTTTTGTTTGCGCGCCGCTCGTCAGTACGTGTTGGACAGGAATCAATTTGGTCGACCGCTGGCGAAAAACCAACTCATTCAGAAAAAGTTAGCCGATATGTTGACAGAAATTTCTATCGCGCTTATGGCTTGTTTACAAGTAGGACGTCTTAAGGATAAAAACTTAGATAATCCGGAAATGATTTCATTAATTAAGCGAAATTCTTGCGGAAAATCGCTAGAAATTGCGCGAAACGCTAGAGATATGTTGGGCGGTAATGGTATTTGCGACGAATACCACGTTATAAGACATCTTATGAATTTAGAAGCGGTTAATACCTATGAAGGCACGCACGATATTCACGCTTTAATACTTGGACGCGCAATCACCGGTTATCAAGCGTTTACTAACGATTAATTTTATTTTAAATATTCAAAACAACTTTGTTTAAATAATGTTATTAAATTTTAATATGAATTTACAAACTTCGATATTTAAAAAGTTTATAAAATAATTTTTGAGGCGTCATTTTTGTACCGAAATAAAGAGCATGTTTTTTATTTACATTTTGTGCGTTTAAAAACTTAAATTATAGTTTGTTTACAAACAAAAAACTTAAATTATAGTTTGTTTACAAACAACAAATCATGATAATCGCTAATTTAACTCAATTGCGTTTAGCATTTCCGTTATCGATCGCCGTTCAAGTAAGCATTTAAGTATTTACTACTTATTATATATTAACGTTTAATATATAGTCGGTGAGACATTTCGCTGCGCGTAAAGGTAAACGTATTGAGAGGAACAGACTAAACCAGATTCGGGCCAAAAATCGAAGAGCGGAAGACAAATACAAAGCGAAAAAAGTATGGGTTCCGCCACACTTAAGAGTCGACAAAGCGTACGATTATTCCTCATAATTATTTTAACGCATATTTTCAAACATTTTATTTGTTTCAAACAGCGATCTAAACATCGAATCGCGAAGATTTTGCGACGACAACCGAAAAGACTTAAGCGAATTGTTGGACGACGTGTTTATAACGAAATTATATAAAGAAATAAAGTATCCATTGGGGACAGCGATTGAGATGCATCGCGAGACGCATCACATCACTCAACTGAACCAACCAAACGCGTTGATCGACGCCACCATTGAACTCGATTTGAGATTAAAGAAAAAGAATCGCTATTTGGAACCGTTCAGGGGTTTGTTGTCGTTTCCGAATACATTCGATCAAAACGTGTCTCAACGGAAAATCATAGCGATATGCAAGAAAGAGAAAGATAGAGTGGCGGCAGAACAGGCTGGCGCTGCTGTTGTTGGCGGCTCTGAAGTGATTCGTATGTTACAAATTGGCGATTTAAATATCGCTCATTTCGATGATCTTGTTTGTCACGGCGATTGTCTCGTCGAACTCGCGAACATCAGAGGAGTCATAAACGACGTGTTTCCCTCAAAACAGAGAGGAAATTTGGGATTTGATATGAAAAAGCTTGTGACGCAGTTTGTCACTGGTGTGGAATTAAAATGCATTAAAGATGATTTTGAACCCGACTATGGATGGGTTAAGGCTCCGTTCGCCAGATTGGATATGCCTGAACAGGAAATTGAGCAAAATTTTAAAATACTGCTCGCAACTATTGATAAATATGCGCCACAACCGCAACCTCCAGGTATTTATAGAACAAAAACAATTTTTTTCTTCAAAAATATAAGACATTGTTTGGACTAATTATAAATTAACTTTTAGGACCATTTATCACTCGGGTATTGGTCACAAGTGAACCATCAAAAGAAAAATTTGCAATCAGTTTTTGGAACTATATTGAAGGATATTCGGATCCAAATGCGGTGGAAGAGGAAACAGATAATGCGAGTGAGGTTAAGGAAGTTTCTAATTAGTAATTTTATGTACAAATCTAATCTAATTCGATAATTTTTAATCCATTTGTACAAATGCTAGCAATTAATAAAAAATAAAAGTTAAATTAAAAATAAACTATCGGCTCAATTCAATTAAATGTTTAGTGCATTAAATTTCAGATATATTTAAATGTTATATTCTAAACGAATAAATTTTTATTTATAATTATTGTATATTTTTTGTTGTCGCCGATAGTACAATACACAATTTATTAATTATAATAAAAAAGAAAGATATGACTCAAATAAAAGTATAATTGCGTATGTATTTTGTATTTTTTTTGTTAATGTTTACCAAATTGTTTTTTCTTCAGTAAAACTAACAATTATTTTACAATATTTTTTTCGCACTCTTCATTCAAAGACTATTAGAAAATTTATAGATTATAATGCAATATATTTCAACGATTTACTAATCATTTGATGCCAATTAAATAACATTAATGGCAAATATGATTTGGTAATTATTAAACAACACTTAAGAGTTTGCATCGGTTTTCACTTTTTAAATTCATCTTCAAACACTCAATTCTTTTATAAATCGCTTTTGTGTATTTAGTTTATTGTAATATCCGATAATCGAAATGTGTCCAATCAGTCAAGTATGATGGTTCCAATTGTTCCAATTCTGCAATTATTACAATCAAATTATAATCAGTTTACGTTCAATTTTTCCTCTGTAATTTGGTTACCATTTTTTGCTCTGTTGGTCCTGATTTGTGAGTTCCAGACAGGCTTAATCCAGTGTTGTTATGCAATGAATTGATTTTTGTCGACCAGTAATCATTTTCTTGAGACGAACTCAGACCAGAAGTGTTAACAGACTGGTATAGCGCTGACGAGAGGTGTGGCGGAACTCCATTCATGCTCATCATCGGTAGATTAGATGGCGTATAATTTAATGTATTTCCAACGTGTGAACTTAGATTCATCTGTAAAATTTAAATTATTTAAATAAACTGTTTCATATGGTAAACGAATGCTAAAAATTACTTGATAAGGTGTATCAAAGTTAGGCATATCTTCGCCAGAATTATATCTTTGCGTGTGCATCGTATTGTGCAATGAATCACTAGCTAAAGAAGGATGAATTTGTTGCTGCGGCTGCTGTTGTTGTTGTTGGTGTTGCATCCACTCATTCATATCATTGGACACCATTTCGCCACAACCACCGAAAGGCCACATTCCAGAATTTGGGTCATTATTCGAGTTAATATTCGATGAACCAATAGTGGTCGTATAGATGGGATTTTTCCTCTGCGCTCTTTCCGTTCCAATCGGTCGCGGAAGTTGTTTGCGTTCTTCGAAATCGGAATTAGTGTCGATATCTTTGGATGCGAGCATATTAACAGACGATTGTTGTTGAGGCCTTTGATGCAGATTTTGTTGAATATAGTTTGATGGTTGCATCAAACCATATTGCGATTGCATATTATGATGAGAATTGGACGCTGGAATACTATTAATAGCGGTGTGCAGCAAACGTAGCGTTTCTGGTGATGGCGGCGGTGTATTACCAAAATCAGTGGCTGCTAAATGATTTTGATGCATCGCATGATTACCAGTATAGTGCATACGAGCCGCTTGTTGTTTCTGTTGGAGAGCTTGCATCTGTAAACTGGCAGACGCTGCTAATATTGCCGCTCTCATCTGGTCTTGTAGTACGATAGCTGATGCCGCTTGTGATTGGCTGTTTGACATACTCGAAGATATTCGATTTTGGGCCATTAAAGGTCCATTAATTTGATGAGACGATTGTATTACAGATCCACGAGCTGAGAAATCAGGTGCGTTAGGATTCAAATTACTTTGAACAGTAGTACTATTGCTCACACCATAATATGACGCATTTTGATCGTTTGATGTCTGTACGGGACCAACAGATGTTAGCGGAGTATTTTGGCTGTACGTCGTATTAGTAACATAATGCCGCTGCAGATTCATACCAGACGCTAAATTAAACGAATGTTGTTGGTGATGTTGTTGTTGTTGCTGTTGCTGTTGTTGTTGTTGCTGTTTTAAAGCACTCGGAACAGAAGGTGATGACTGTTGAACATTACAATTTGACTGTATTATTGGCTGATAGGACGTCACCATAGATGTTGAGCTCACTATAGATGTCACATTCAGTGGTATTTGATGACACGTATTATTTATTAACGATGTAAGATTCGTATCATTGACATGAGGCTGAAGATCTGTTAAAGAATAGACAGCATTTTGTGGTTCGTTTATAGAACGCGTCTGATGCGGATGCGAATGATGTGGAGGAGGTGTTGGTGTGCCTGAAGGTGGGGAAGCGCTCATTTTGCCGTTATTACTGGAAGATGTTATTTGTCCATGAGAAGAGATAAGCGGTGGAGTGCAGGGCGCGCTTCGAGGACCGCTACCAATTGGTCCCAATGTCGAAGTACCTGAACATGAGGATGGAGTGGACGCTAATGAAGCATTACTCGGAGATATATGCAAATTTCCGCGATATCCTGGAGCTTTACTGGCATCGATCGCTAATTCTTGATCCGTATTTTGACCAATCGGTAACATCAAAGTTGACAAACTATTAGTGATGGCGCTGTTGGACGACGCAACCGATGTTAAACCAGAAGCAGCGACGCTCGCGAAGTTTGGCTTTTGTGACGCATCTTTCGTTTGTCCCCAAACACTCGCTTGCGCTACTTTACTAAACAAATTATTGAACGGTGTATATTCGGGAGTGGATGTCGGCGATGGACCATTGATTCCGCAACTAGTTTTTGGTTCAGACACTACAACAGTATTAGTAATGGCTGATTGCGTGGAAGTAATCGCTTGAACAGTGCTAAATGGCTGCTTAGCTATTGGAACATAAGACGTTGTTTTGATAGCATTATTACTATTAGCCGGACCTGGAACTCGCGTTCCGGCAAACATTTTGTTGAATGGTTGAACGCCTTGAGGCGCACCCGTCGATCGTAATTGGGATGGCATTGAAACCGTTGACGATCGGATATCAGTGCTCGTTACAACTTTAGATGTTGTCGGAACAATATTAGATGCGGTAGTTTTAGTGTTTTTGCCTTTAGCCGCCACTGCCATTGTATATGAAACCGTTGATTTAGTGCTAATGGTCACAGGAAATTGCTGTATTGTCACCGATACGCTGCTTGTGGTCGGCAATCGTGTAACGCTCGAATTTTTCGCGTTCCAAACGCTGATATTTGTGTTACCGAATGGCGTAGAGTTAGCTATCGTTACTGAAGGCCGCAATATTATACCCGAACGATTCGCAAATGTTGCTACAGTTGTGGGTATATTTGCCGTAGAACTCGAAAGAGCGCTCATCGAAGAAGATTTGAATACGCATGAAGTATTTGCCGGTTGACGAGAGGACATAGCCATGTAAGAAGTGCTCGAACTTTTACAAGTTGAACGACTGCTGCTTCCAATTTCATCGCTATTAACGCTGGTTGGTCTGCTTAAACCTAATGATTTGATTATTTCGGACAAATCCTTTTCAGTCTCTTTGGATAACGCGGTGATGAGTTGTTGGGCGTGACGCGTGGCGTCTGCCGAACCTTTGATGATAACCATTCTGTCTCCCTGTCCTTTTTGCTTCTCAACTTCAATATGCGCGCCTGAAATTTCTCGAATCGTGTTTATATTACAACCCCCGCGACCAATCACTCGGCTAATAGCGTTCGACGGCACCACAACCTTTTTCGATTTTCTCACCACTTCTTTCCAGCCTTCTTCGCGTTTTTGGCCCTTTTTTGTTTGTGTGCTTTGCGTCGAAGCGTTATTACTATTGTTTGAGGTATATGAGCAAACCATTGTTTTTGTGCTAAAATAATTGCGACTTTTCAAACTTAATGCGCTGCTCGAAGAATTACCATTTACATCTTTATGCACTTCCGCAGGAGGTTCATCAAAACTAAAAAAATAAACCGCATTACTATGCAATACACTAAAGCATTATTGATTTCACTAATATAATGATCAGCTTAAAAGTTCAAAAGCTTTAAGTACAAATTCAAAGCCAGTTTTTAAACAACTTCGCCCAAAATAAAATCAAATGTTTTTGATTTCGCCTTTCAGAGTATTATTATAATTAGAGATGTGATACATACGTGAGTGACTCTATTACTCTCGCGCATCTTTAGACTGAATCAATCAAAATGTCAAAATATTGGCTTAAATTTAATAAGTTTGAAAATACTAAGAATGTCTGAAATCGATTGTCCTCTAATGTAATCAAGTTCTCCCGACTAATCTTAAGAACAAACATAGGGTAATGCCTTTTTCAAAATTTTAAAAAGTGCTATGAAATCTCTATTGATAGTTAAATTTCGCTCAAAACGTTTATTGCATAGTAAACCGTTAAAGATTGAATATCACTAAGAATTACATTATCTATTTATGTTCAACAAAAGTTTTAAATTTTTAAGGGGTTTAAGGATTTATCCACAAACTGGAATAAATTTTTGGAGCTTTATTTATACTTAAAATAAGAGTTAGTTTTGAAAAGTGAAGGGAAAATGGCAAAAAATATTACATAAATTGACCAAACTTTCCCTCTACTTTTTTGTAACAAACTTTTAAATTACGCATTTCAATAATGGCTAATGATAAGAGAAAGCTCATTTTTCCAGAGCTTGAGCTTGAACATGCTGAGCTTAAGCTCAATATAGTAAAAAATTGAGCTGAGCTTTATAAATAAAATGTACTTTTAAGCTTGAGCTTACTTATTTGTGAATGGACTTTAGCTTTGCTGTGAGCTTAAAAGTTAAAAAATTATAGTGAAGTCCAACTTATTTTAACTCAAAAAATTGCAATTAAGCTTAAGTTTTTTATAGTTTTTCAAAAGTAAAAATATTTAATTGATGGAATTTGAAACATTTTATGGTATTTTTTGTGTTTATTAATTAATAACACAAGCTTAAGAATCTCGTTGGGCAAAACTTGCGCTTGAGCTTACAAATCTAGCTCAAAAAATGGTGAGCTTTGAGCTTTATAATTACTTAATATGTTTAATGTGATCTTTATATTGAGATTGAGCTGGCTTAAGCTAACTTGCTTGAGCTTGAGCTTTCTCTCATCATTAATAATGGCTACACTATTATTTCAAATTATGGGTAATATAAATCATATTTAAAAATATAAGATCTAATGTAAAACATTGAGCGCTTGGATGTTATCGGTTAATCACACAAAAAAAGATATTCTGCAGATAAAGTACAATTAAATCATAAAAGTTCAGACCATTAAACTTAAATTCATATTTCATAAATAATAATATGCGCAGCATAACAACATTGAAGCAAAAACAAAACACACCCAACCCTAACCCAGATTATCGTACCTGACTTTATCACATCAAGTATCACAAAAATTGCATTATTATCTTAATTTCATAGCACAGAAAAGTTTGTTTTTTTCGAATTAATTTGACTCGTAATTATAACAATAAACATTATTAAACTTACATATCAGTGGAATATTTATTCCTAATAACAAGCGTGTCTTTCTCACGATCAGTAACACATTTTTCTGTTTGAGGTTTCTTTGCCACTATATTAACAACAGGCGTCGATAATATGGTTGAAAAATTACTCGAATGATTGTAATCAATAGATGATGTCTTAGTGTTTTCGTTTACCACTTTGTTAACGTTACTTAAGTTAACAATTACTTCATCCTTTTTCTTATTAGTAATTTGTTGAGTTGTCTTTTTTGCATTATTTATTTGAATATAATTTTGCAAATTCTGATTTGATTGAGTTTTCTTAATCCTTTCCGATTCTGTTTGCTTATTAGAGTACGTCTGTTCAAACGGCGTTTTACTCAATTGATTAGATTTTAATTTAATATCTTTTTGTAGAATTTGAGAATCACGAGAATCACGATTAGGTAAAACACTTTCTTCCATCATATCTTCATCCTCATCATTTGAATCATCATAATCGTCGTCATCGTCGTCGTCGTAATCATCATCAATTTTCATAGAAGATTCTTTTATTTTGTTGATATTGGAAGACCTTGAATATGCGTCCCTTTTGTTTTCCTTCTCTTCAGCGGCAACTTTGGCGGCTTTCATCTGCTCCTGCTTTACTTTCTTTTTCTGGCGCTTTCTTTCCCTTCTTCGAGCTGCGGCAGCCTTTCTAATTTCTTCCCTCGATCTTTCCTGATCAATCTCTTCTAATAAAATGGTAGCATTTTTATTGGCTTCAGCCGCCTGTCTCTCCTTCGCCTGTCGCAAAATTTCCGCGCATTGATTGGTCTTTTTCAATGACTCCTTGTCATTGATGAGCGCTATATATCGAGTTATTTCCTGATCAGACGGAAATTGGTTCACTTGCTTAACCATCCATTTGACAACTTTGACGTGACCCTTACGAAACGCTGCCATAAGACAAGACACTTTGCGATTATCCTGACTGTCGATATCACACCCGGCATTAACTAAAAGCTGCACAACGTCTAAATGTCCGCCATTACAGGCCAACCAAAGCGGCGAATTCCCTTTTTTATTCTTCACATCGACAGCAGCGCCTCTCGATAGCAGAAGCTCGACGAATCTATAATGTCCTTTGTCTGCAGCGATTGTTAGCGCTGTATCTCTTGACGATGGAACTGGTGGTGCATTAACGTCTGCCCCTTTGTCGAGAAGAACGCGTCCAACTTCCACATAACCTCCAGACGCTGCTTCCATCAAAGGCGTTAATCCTGTCTTAGCTCTGTGCTCAACATTCGCTTTTCTATCTAATAATAGACCAACGACTTCGGTTCTTCCTTGAAAACACGCTAATGTAAGCGCTGTATTGCGATTCGTTTCAATTTGAGCGTTGATATCACTTCCCATATCAAGCAATAGTCTAACAGTAGCCGCGTGACCATTCATCGCCGCTAACATAAGGGGTGAAATTCCAAGCTTTGAACCCGTGCGTGAATTAATCTCTGCGCCATGACTTAAAAGTAATTTTATGATATTAACATAACCACCAGATGCGGCTAAACTTAAAGGTGTGTAATCCGATACATTTCGATGTTCTTTGTTAGCGCCACGACCGAGCAATATATCTACAACTTCATATCTACCGCTCGAGCACGCAAGCGATAACGCCGTATCTTTTGTACGTTCGGACTGTGCTTCCATGTCAGCGCCATTATTCAACATAATATCGACAACATTGGCGTGACCAGCAGTTGCGGCTAACATTAATGGTGTGAACCCTTTTTTATCTCTGTGCTCCATTTCTGCGCCTCTATTTAATAGAAGGGACACTAACTCTTCGTGACCGCCAGCACATGCCAATGTTAACGCTGTGTCATGATTACTGTCTGTCTGAGAATCTAAATCAACGGGTGGATACCACGGAGGAGGTGAAGGTATACTTATATTATTTGTCGATACCGTTGTAGCTATAGATGTTGGAAGTGATATATCAGGCTTATTTGATGTAATTATTAAGTCAGACTCTGATAAATTTGGTTGAAAGTTACACAATTGATCACTACTCGGCATAATGTAAGACATTTGAGTGGGAAGTGAAGGTATAGTAGGGTTTAACGAAGCCGTTAAAACAGAAGGAACTGTGGGAAATGTCAAATGTTCGTAGCCTGTGGTCGGCGTCAACGAATTCGTAAACATTGTCGATAATGTGCTCTGCGATATTAAATTTGATGTATCAATGCAGGACGTTATTGATTGAGATAACTGCGAAACTGGCACTGTTGATACTGAAATCAGTACAAACAAAATGTTATTACAGTCAATCAATGAAATAAAATAAAATATACCTGATGTAGAATCGACAGTATTTGGAGTCACGATTAGTTGTGTACTGCTATCTTCAACTTCAACTGGATATGGAATAATTGTCGAAATAATCGCAGTTCTGTTAGCTGTGGTTACTGCTGGCGATATTGTCATGGGAGACAATGTTAGTGAGACTGGAAATGCTGGCGCACCAATCGAATACATTTCGCTCACATTTACTGTTGAATTCAAACACGATGGTTGTGAGGTTAAAGGTGAGGCAGTTGTCACGGTTGACAACTGCTGTAACGCTGACGGCGCGTCTGTTTGCGTAGCGGTTGACGCCGCAGCCAATTGATTCTTTAGTAACATTATTTGCTCATTTGTCAATGATTGAAAAAGTGGCGCATTTTGCGTAACTTGATTAATATGTTGCGGTTGCTGTTGATTTACGTAACTTTGTTGATTAGAATTAAAATTCCCAGATTTTAATGATTTGCTTAATTTACTTGGTTTCGAATAAACCGTTTTCTTCGTTATGTCTTGACTTGGAGTGCTTGCAGTTGTTTGAAGAGTTGGAACATTAATGGGCTGATTTAACGGTACGGCTTGTTGATGTTGTAGCTGTGGTTGCGGTTGAATGACAGAAGTTGGGTGACTCGGCTGACCACTCAACGAATTTGGTTCGAATAGCCTCGGAAGCAAAAATGGAATCGACGCGTCAATTTTTATATTACTCGCAGCCGCTTGCAAAAACTGTAGCGTTTCTGGTCGAGAGCTGAAGTTTTGAGCGAGCTCTGATAATATCATCTGTTGCTGTTGCAGCAAATTTTGAGTTTGTTGATTCACTGTCGTCGGGTTTATGCTATTTTGTTCTAACTGTTCCAGATTTACCGCATTTTTCAAATTCATTTTCTCAACGTCTTCGTTCATAACGGACTGCGACGATAAACATTTTGATGTACTCATTTGATGCTGAGAATATTGCTTCGAAGAAGCGCTCTTTATTTTGCTATTCGCTCGCAATCTGCGATTAACTGGAGGTGTAGGTAACGAAACGGGAGGACTCGTTGCCGAATTAATTATACTTGAAAATGATGGCGTAGCCGATGAAAGGTTAAAAGGTGTCAGATCAGTATTGGTTGGCTTCGAAGACGATTGAAATTGACTCATTTGAAACGATGCGTCAGATATCTTCAACTGTTTTTGCAAGTTTGACATATCGAGACATATACCGTGCGGCGACACGTTTGTGGATATATTATTTGTATCCACAGGTATATTCGTTGATACCTGCGATAATGAGGGGCACGACAATCCTGCCTGATAGCACTGAATCAACTGTTGCTGCCAATGTGCTTGATATTCTCTCTCAACGCGTTGCAACTCTTCCAGGATTTGCTGCTTTTGTCGAATTTGTTCTTCTTTTGCCGGATCTAACTCATCAGTTCGTCTAATCATATCGTTGATACGCGCTTCGAGTCGTTCAGCTTCTTTGAGCGCATCTATACTCGAGAATGCGGATGAGTCTGAAGCTATATTCGTTTCTGATGGCATAAGTGTTGCTCCACTATCGGAAAGACTTCTTTCTAAAACTTTAGCGTTCGCACGAGTTTTCATATATCCTTGAATATAGTCCGAGGAATCAGATATTTTATTGGTAATCGTATTCGAAGATAAACTATTTTCTTTTGAATTATTTTTCTTTGACGACACTTTTTGCATATTTAATTTTGTTTGATTAGAAGTTGTGGTGGAAGATTGAGTTCTGTTTGCAATATCATCAATTTGGAAACCATGCGACGGAACACGAGGAACTGCTTCGTTGTCGGCGTTCGATGACAACTGAGATAAATCGATGGGCGGCGAAGCAGCCATCAAATTTGTTGGATAATCTATCAATAATTGCACAACAGTTGTATGACCTCCTTTGGCGGCTTCAATAAGCATTGTCGAGTTGTCTTTGAGACGATGCGTGGGATCAGAGTTGTTGGCGAGAAGCAGTTCCACCACCGCTAAGTGACCGCCAGCACACGCTAACGAAAGTGGAGTGTGATCGTTATTTGTAGTCACTTTGTTAACATTCGCTCCTTTATTGATTAGAAACTGAACGGTGCACACATGTCCAGCGCGCGCCGCTTTCATTAACGCCGTTCTTCCGCCTTCCGCTTCGTGCTCTAAATTGGCTCCCGCTTGCAATAATAATTCGCACACATCTGTGTGACCATTTTCGGACGAGTAATGTAAAGCCGTATCTCCAGAACTAGTGGCTGCACACACATTGGCTCCAGCGTTGATTAGGTGTCGTACGAGGTCTAAGTGTCCCTCTTGTGATGCTTCCATTAGAGGAGTGTTAGCGCCCGATTCTATATCAGCGCCGGCTTTAATTAAAAAATCTGCGACATCGATAAAACCGCCACAACACGCCAAAGTTAGAGCAGTCTCCTGAGTCTCTTCCGTTTGCGAATTAATATCTCCGCCTTGACTTAACAAAAGAGCGACCATTTCTTCGTGCCCTTCTCTGGCCGCTTCCATCAAAGGCGTATATCCCTCATCATTAACTTCCTCAATATTTGCGCCTCTCTCTAACAGCAACATCGCTAACTCAACGTGACCGCCACACGCCGCTAACGTCAATGGTGATTCGAAACTGTCTGCAGGCATATTAACTTGAGCTCCCGAATCAAGTAAAAGTCGTGCCACTTCTACGTGACCATCCATTGACGCTTCCATGAGCGCGGTATGCATTTCATCGGTTTTGTGTTCCTGATCAGCACCCGCTTCGAGCAGGAACCGTACCATTTCTAGATGTCCTTTATAACACGCTAACGTAAGTGCAGACTCCTTGAACTCGTTTGAGTGCGTGTTAATACTGGCTCCGTGTTCAACTAAAATTTTTGCCACATTCACGTGTCCAGAACTCGCTGCTTCCATAAGAGGCGTATGACCGTTCTCGTTGTGATCTTCGACATTTGCGCCGTGTTTTAGAAGCAATTTCACTACTTCTTCGTGACCATTAGAACACGCATACATTAATGGCGTATTTCCTTGAGAAGTTTGAGCATTCACTTCTGCATTATGTTCTAATAATAATTCTACTACTTTTACATGACCAGCGCTCGCCGTTTCCATTAGTGGCGTTGTGTCCTTTAATCCTCTATCCTCGACATTCGCTCGCGCAACAAGAAGTTGTTTGGCTAAATCGTAATGTCCTTGAGAACAGGCAAATGATAGGAAACTTTCACCTTCTTCTGTCACTTCGTTGATATTACATCGCTCTTCGATAAGGAGCGACGAATCATCCATATTAGCCGCAACTTCTTGTGAATGATCGTGTTGTTGCTGCTTATGCATTATATTTGATGGCGATATTTGCGTTAATGGCGTAATTGAGGCTAATTGCGAATCGTTAATACGCATCTTGGCTATGGCTGCCGCTGCTTCGTCTAAAGCGCAATGAACATCATTCACTGCAAATGATGATGCGATCCGCCGAAACACGTCAGCTTCTATTAGGTGTTTATCTAAATTAGTTAATATATTAAGTTCGAATCAATGATTAATTTGTTAAATAAAATGTTAACCGGCTTCGAGTAACGCTTCCAAATTAGCTCTGGATGTCGCGTCCATTTCTCCCGTATCGCCCAAATGGATGCCTAATTAATTTTAAACAATAAGTGAATTATGATAAACGTTAATTCGCGCTTAAACGCAACACATGCCTCCAACTATTTGGTTATCTGTAGTTCCCGCAGATAATAAAAACTTTGAAGTGTCCAAAATAGAGTCTTCATCTAATGTAAATGATTCGACCTGCAAAATACGGAATATTTACCATTAGAAAAAATACTTGTTTACAAATTAAATATTTCTACGCTTTTCTCTGTGTAATTATTTACTCAATCAATCAAATTGTGCAATGCTTTAATTTTCTTAAATAATCGTTTTAAAATCAATAATGATTTTAATCGCATAAACCTTTTTTATATGTATCAAAATATTTACTAAGAAAACTAGAATTTCTGTTTAACTTGAAAGTCACGTGAGATTATTGAGCGATGATCTCGAAAATTTGTAAATTAAAAAACTCAAATGCAATTTATCATAACATACATGTGTGACTAAACTAAAAAAAACCATATAAGCTTAAAACACATACCATATATATACACACACATTGATAAGTTATATATAGCAAAATGTTTAAATAGCGCCTAAATGTTATCTCAAATGTTATTTTCCCGATACATATAAGCTTATAATTTATATACAAATATATAATATATACAATACAAAGAGTTATATTTCAATTTTTTGTTAATGATTTATGATTTACGTGGAATTGTGCTCATTCTAGAATAGTTTTCGAAAAGACTTGTTTATGAAAGAAGTCTATCCTAGAAAATAAACGCCTTTTGTTGCGATCCAGGAAGAGAACCGAACAGAACAACGCAACTATAGAACGGGTCATAAACAAAACGAGAAACAACTGCTAGCAGTAGTAGTAATCATCGTTTTAATTAATTGTGAATCGAAATAGTAGTAGTAATCATCAACTTTCTATGTCAACAACCATAACATCATCGCATTTCTTTGAGCAAAGCTTATCTTTATATTAAATAAAACTATTTATGTGTTTTGACTTTGTTTGCCGTTAATTAAAATTTAATTGAATGGTCGTTGCCTTAATCTAAAGTAATCCTTAAACCAAAAATTAAGCTATTAATATATAGGCCAAAAAAGGTCTAATCATATATAATATATATAAATTTGAATGCTATTTTTGTGACATATATAATCGTAAATATAAGCTTACTATACAGTCAGTACATGTTAAAAGCTTATGGCATGTATTATGTATGCAATAAAAATATGGTTTACAGTAATTGAATTCAATAACAAACAATAATAGAATAATAGAATGGGTCGCGACTTATGACTTCAATAACAAATATGATATATTACACAATACCTAATAAAATATGGGATATGTTTACCTCTGAATTGTCATCTTCTTCCTCCTCCTCTGACTCAAACAATTCTGCCATTAAATTAATTTTTGGTTGGGACGATGAGTTCGAATTATTATTAATATTTTGATTGTAATGGTTATTGAGCTGAGTTAGTGTTATGTGTTGCGTGTGTTGTGTCTGTCCATCGATGTGTTGAGCACTGGATGGCATGGATGGCATTGTATCCACAACTGATACCGTATCGCTGGTTCTGTCCGTTGACGTGATCATAACATTGTCGGAAATATATCCTATACCTTCCATTGCATTATTCATTATTCAACCGATATCTATATCGCACACACAACACACTTATATATCTTATTTTTTATACACATTTCAATATTATTTTATTAATGGCGATATACTAATACTCGCATATATACAGTACACACACATACATACACGCATATAGTCTATAGATTGTGTGTGTATATACAGTATATGTATTTATCTATGTATTCTATGTATATATGCGAGCGTAAAACATTTTTTAAGTTATTTACGTGCGTTTTAGGGTTTAGTGTTGTAATATGTGTGCCACCTCTTAGTCAGCCATAGCGTTAACGCGCAGCAATTACGCATACAATGTACGACAAACGCAATTACGTCACTAGTTTGCCAATCTGGAGTGCGTTCTAACAAGGTTTTCGTTAGTTATGATAACTATATAGTTAACATAACGAAACGATCATTCAATAACGAAAATAGTTAATTAACGAAAAATGCGTTCTATTAAACTTTTTTAACGAAGCGTTTGTTTTCGTTAACACACAACTCTATCGTAAACGTGTTATCATTTGTTTCTAACTGTGAATTAATAAATTGTTTTTTCGATTCAAACACAATTAATATTTGTTAACATTGATGTTATTAACGTTTTTAATAACAATTATATCAATTTATATTAATTAATTAATATGAAATTACATTACAATTAATATACTATACGGGGTGTTCGCCAAACAAAATTTTAGTTAATGATTTTTTTCGTTAAGTCACGTGTTTCGCAAAAACGTTCGTTAATTAACTATGACTTCAAACTCATCGTTAATTAACGAAAGCTTTCGTTAAGTTATAGTTTTTAATAGAACGCATTTTTCGTTAATTTTATAGTTAAGTGCCATTGTTATGGCAACGCAATACAATAGTTAGTTTACTATTTCGTTAATAGTTTGATAGAACGCACTCCTGTAACAGTATTTTCAATATCAAATAAAAATTTTCACATTTTTTGGGTTAAATTGATATATAATTTAAAATTTAAGAATAACAAATTAAAAAGTTATTAAAATACAAATGTTCGGTATTGTAAAATAAGTTTACTTTTTATATATGGTGTTACAGTTACTATGTAAGGCTTATGCCACTTTTGCCAGTTTCCTGCATATAAAATGACTAAATGGTGTCCAAACACATACATATAGCTGGTTAATAAACATTTTGTAATAAGCAAGTGTTGTAACGCCAATTAGTCTTTTTTAATGCCGGAAACAGGCAAAACTGGCACAAGCCTTAACATAGCTGACAATTTAAACTTACAATAGATACTATACGTCCTTTATTTTTATGTTTTTTTAAAGTTTCTATTCAATATTAGTTTAGATAAAGTTTTTTAGTATAAAAGCAATTGAATTTAAAAATTAAAGCATTGATTCGATCATCAATTAAACTAATGAAAAAGAGAGTGTTAGTTTATCTTTTTCTACCGAATACCAGATCCACGTCACCACTAAATCCATCAAATCCTCGAGAGAGTGCAAACATACTTAAAGCACCAGCAAATCCATTATCAAAATTTCCATTGCCATTTGAAACAATAACGATATCGCCATTGTGTCGTCGACTATCTACTGAATAAATTGATATTAAAGCAATAAAACATAACAGAAGTAAATGCTTCATGCTTTTGTTTAAATTTTGTTTCAACAAATTTAAATAAATGAATTTGAAAAATTTCAAAGTCTTAAATATTTATAGTAATACGAAAATTACAAAAAATATAAGTGTTCATATTTTTGTTCAGTAACTTTTGTAATTAATCAATTGTCTATTAAGTGGTTCAGTATCTAATGTTGTGTTAAATCTTAATTTAGTTTATTTTTAATTTTGAAAATTTCCTTATTTTAATAACATTTAACAATGCTGTACAGTCAGTCAATTTACAAATTACGAGTTAGATTTGTTTCTAAATATTCGTGTAAAGTTTATTGCAATGCACTAAAAACTTTTTATGTAGTGAGGCTTAAAATATTAATTGATTACCAGTGTTTGAATTTTTAAACTAATAATTAAAAATTATTATTGTATACTAGTAAGAAACCCGCTACGCGTGGAAGTAACATTTTTATGACCGTATAATCTATTATATTTGTGTAGTCTATGTTAACTGTCATTTTGTTTTATTATTGGTTTTCACACTTAACTTTTTCTCGTAATAAAACAATAGTAGTAGGATGGGGTGTATAGGCTGACCTTGACCTACTTTCTAGTTGTGTGTTCAAGGTCACCATGACGTCACGTGTTAAGGATAGTTGCGGGTAGATCCGCCACCATGTTGTTACACGATTATTACTCCACCTATATTTAACCCTTTGAGTTCATAAATAATAGAGGCATTTTTCCAATAAATTTCTTTATTAATCATATTCATCATATTCACATAATAATTCTGTTAATATAATGGATATTTGTAAATGTATCAGGATCCCGTTCCCATACGTGGGGTTTGGTTACCATATAATTGGGCTCCTTAACTTTGGTTACTTTGAACGACTTATAGCGATATGGAAAGTTGTCTATGATTTTAGTAATAAAATCATCAACCATTTCATCAAATGTATCGGCTACAGCCATAATCTCGAATATGTTGGTTCCGAGATCATGCCTAATGGCAAAGTTGATGATGTATCCTTTATTGTGGACACCTTCTATCCATTGTTGACTATCAATTATAAAGTTAGCGGGTAAGAATCCATTGACGTCCATGTTTACCCCCAATTTGTTTCAATAGCTTGACTGGTATTTTCAATTTTTTCTTTATCTTTAACTTCAGATTTAATTTTTGATCGGAATTAAATCTTCGTTTACGTTTACGTGGTGCGCTCATAGGTCAAGTTGCAGCCTTTATATATAACAATACAGGTGACGCAATATCAGACATACGATAACAAGTCTTCTTATAAACAATCGTCCATGGCACAATATTCCT
>JAQIXJ010001304.1:0-21809 GCA_034700185.1 Phthiracarus laevigatus
AGAAGGTCGAGATCTGGTTCGAGAAGAAGAAGAGGAAGAAAGAGTAAGAGTGGAAGTGAAGAAGAAGGCGCGACACCAAAGAGGAGGAGAAGACGAAGAAGTAGAAAGAGTCAATGTTAGTCAAGAAAGAAAATGCAATATTTATTTGATTAGAAATTATTGAAAATTATTAAAAAAAAATTTTGATTTAATATTTGTTAGTTTATTTTTTAATATAACATGAAATTTGAAGTTTTTAAATTAATTTGAATTTGATTTGAACTTTGTTTGATTGTTTGGTTAACATAAGTTTTATAAATGTATTCGAATGTATGATATATGATACATATTTCTCAAAGAATATTAAGAAGAGTTAAGGCGGTTATGAAGATTTGGTTGGGTTTTGCCTTAAAATAGTAAACGTTTTTTAATTTTCAATACACTTGTGATTAATTTATTAGTGATAAATATTTTGTCAATAACTGGTAACACCGGCCGTTAAATTTAAAGCAGTTCTTTATGTTATTAACGGTAAATAATTAAAAATCCCAACGGTTTAAGTACATTAAACGTTTTTTGTACAAAAATCCGTTTTGAAGTGTAATAATGATTGTAACATGAATTTGTTTATTCGAATTCGTTATAAAACACATTTAAATAATTAATAAGGAAACAGGTGATTGCTTTCACGCTCATAACAATTAGTTTTCAAGTTAACTGGAATTCTATATTTTATGAATCATACAATAATACAATTTAGTGTATAGATTAACATAAAGGTAAAGTAAAATAAAATGAAATTTATTGTTTAGCGTTAATAATCTGTAGTATATTTCAGTCTATAAGTTTGAACAATATTATTATTCAATCAGGTTTCAATCAACTTACGAGCATTTTCAAGTATATAATTATGTTATCATAATGTTATCAGTTTACTTGAACTAAAGTAGAATCGACTTTTGAGTTTCATCCAAAAGCTAAAAATTTAATAGGACTAGAAAGTAAGCTATGAATGAGTGAGTTTTTTTCAGCAACATTATCTATAATTATCAATGGAAAGAAAAAATTGAACACACAATTAATATTATATAATAACAATTTGACGTTCTCAAAGTTAATAAAAATTTCCTATCACAGCAGCATCACTATGTATTTAAAATTAGTTTTGGAAAATATAATTAACAAAAAATGATGACAATTCTGCGTGTACTGTATAGTCTCAAAAACAAAAATGCTATTTTCTGAATAAAATCTTAATAGACATGTAGCAGTTTTTATGGCTCACAAGTTGACGTTAAAAAAATTTTTCGCATTCCTTACGCATGAATGTTAAAGAATGACAAGTAATTGCTAAATAATTAGAAATTAACGACAACTTCATAAAAATTTTTCTATTTTTGTTTAATGCAAAAAATAACAATAATAATGTTTTATCAACAATTATCTATTCTGATGAAACGCACCGTTTTATTAATTTTACTTTCTAACGTTAGGCATTATATTTAGTCAGAAAAAACAAATAAAAAACAAAATTATAAATCAAATGTATACAACCAAACCAGTTTCACAAGGAAACCATTGCATAAGAGACCATTTAAACATTTTGGCAAAGCATTTCGCATGAAATAGTGGAGGAGAGGCTAACAAAAGCACATTCGTTGAATAGAATTGCATGACTATCTCATCCGGTGCTGCTTTTTTTAAAGTGAAAAATTTTCATTTTACGCATTCTTTGGCTGTGATATAAAACTTTAGGCCAATTGACAATTTTAAATTATTCGTCTCGCAGTGGCGTTTGAATGAGTGTATATCGGAATTCCTAAACATTTTGTGCAACTATTCGTTTGCTTTACCCCTACTTATTCGTGCCGTTTCGCGAATTAAAGCAGCGCTAACTCCGATAAAAAGTTTGTTAAACAACTTTTATGTGGGTGTTTGACTCAACAAATATTCGTGTGAATAACACCATAATTACTTAGTATATATAGTTTTTGTTTTCGGTTGAACATAACATAACTCTACATTGGATCGCATTCAATTCGATATGATCGTATCGTCTACTTTGAGTTTTTTGTTTCTATTCTCGGCAATAATAAATATTTGTTTAGCGGATGATGACATTGACCTATTAACGAAATTAGACTGCGAGGTACGTATAAAATTATATAATGCTGTATCTCATATTTTGTTTATTATTGTATTTTGCGTAATAGTAAACATAAATGAAATTAACTTTTTAACTTTTGCTATTAAAGCCTGCAGAATCGCGAATTTATAACTATGAAAGTCAAACGCAATTGTGGGGAACTCTTGAGGAGAATCTTTTGGTTACGGCTGAAGTTTCCATCCATTGTATGGGTTACAATGACGATAAAATAAATGGAACAAATGTGTTGAAATACATGGTCGAAGTTAAAAATGTGAAACCAAGAGTAATGCGGGAAAAGTGAGTCACTAATGATTTAATAGTTACAGAATAATTATGCAATGCTTTATAACGATAAACGGTTGGCACTGGTGTTCACTAATTTGCATTTAACTCAATAATTAATATTATTATCCTCGAAATTATTTTCAAATAAGGAACTATTGAAAAGTTCATGAAGTTATATGATTAGATATTAATTAGATAAACATTGTTATTTCATGATAAACATAAGGATTTAAAGTTTTGAATTTTTATTAAATGATGAAACCATTTATATAATTAATTGGCGGACTAAATAAAACATCTTAAGATTTTATTTAGTATTTCAAAATAATCATACCCACAAACACGAGATTTACCGGCAACACGAAACATAGAGCGAGTGATAGGGTTAGTTTACGAATGTTCAAACTTGTTTAAATTATTACGTTTCATAGAAATAAATTTTCGCGGTGATTATAGATAACAAATGAATTATTGAATTAGTTGTTTTTATTACAGAATTCTATATTCAGTCTAATCATTCTAAATTAGGAGTACTGTAGCAGTACTGTCGTAAACTTTTCACCAGTTTTGATTCAATTATTACAATTTATTTTTTTCTTGATTAATTACAACTTCAGAAATAAATTAATATATTTTGTAGATAAAAGTTATCGAGTTATGTTCGTTTTATTTTAAACTTAGATTAAATATGCATTTATAAATCTTGACCTTAATTTTTCTTGCTTTGCTCTTAAAAAAAGGCAAATCATTTTGCAATTTATAGAAAAAAACTTATTATTAACTTTTCATAAACTTCAATTTAAACAAAAAAAAAATGAAACTCTTTTAATTAAATTATTTTGTTTATAAAGTTTCATGATACAGTATATTCGAAATCATAAATTTAAAAAAGCATTTGCACTTTGCAACTCAATAAATCATTAAATTGTCATTTGTTGCTTTATTTATACGAGTTTAGCCTTAATAGGGACTCTTATGCGTATTTGCATGATAAAAAATGCAGCTCCAAAAAGATACAAAATATGAACTTAAATATGCATTAATTATTTACCAAAGCTTCCTAAATTGGAGTTTCTTTATGAGTTTCCTAATTTTAAAAGTCGATGGTGTAGAGGGTAAAGATTTAAGTAAATTGACTTTTTAAATCAAAAACAATAATTTTACTAATTTAAACTAGGCAAAATGATCGTTCACATATGGCAACTTGATTATTGATTTTTATTGAACTCATTTAGCTTCCCTTGATAATTTTCAAAAGTTAAAATGTTTTCCCAAGGGGTTTGCAGTAAATTTATTATATCATAAAACTAAAAATTTATACATATTATTACTTTTCATACAGATTTGACAATTTTTATGAGCTTCTCAATTGATTTTATGTTCGATCAAACTCAAACATTCAATAAATAAATTTACTCAAATATATATCAGATTCACAGAGATTCTGTAATTTAATATATTCTTTATTAGTTATTAGTTATTATGAATTGACCACTATTATCATTTATGAAATCTAGTAAGATTTTAATATCAAAGTCGGAAATTCAGCTGTAATTTGAATAATGATACAAATTCAGGGACACTCCTCTTCAGCTAGAAGTTGGTCACCCATACAAAGTACATAAGTTCATTGTTTAAATTTGGAACTTAATGCTGTAGTTTTTAATCATATTTCCGATACAACAATAATGCAATTATATGAAACAAAAGAATATTTTGCGGAAGTGGTATTTTTTGCACTATAATCATCAATATTGACTAAAAAATTAAATGTATATTTCCTTTTGTATATTTGTGAAGTGATATAACTTGAAGATTTCTTTCGAATTTTACAAACGATTGACAATACAAATAATTTTAATAAGTTTAAAATAATAAATGGGATTAGGAAATTAAAAGTTAAAAGAAAGCATAAATTAAAAAGTTATGTAATTGCAAACAACTCGGCATAACTGAATAAGGAAAGAATGAATTAGACCATGAAGTCTAAAAAAATTAAGACAAATTAATTGAACATTAATTTGGAACTATGAAGATATAGATTTTTAATTTTTTTGAAATCAATATTAAATTCGAACGAACATTCATGATGAGTTTAATTGAATTTCTAAGATTAAACATCATTATGCGTTATCGAATTTATTTCCACTAAAATGATTATAAAAATTGTAGTTTCGTACTCACTTTATTGTTTTTTTTAAATTTTTTTCAACAAACAATTCCATTGATATATTTTTCTTTAATAAATTTTCTGGTTCTAACTGTGTAAGAAACTTTAAAATGAGTAAAACAGTGAGATATTTAAAAATTAGATGCATATACTGGCGCTTGCAATGCAATTCTCGTTGAGTTAAGTTTGATCTCAATTTCTATAAAAATCCCAATTAAATCAAAATTTTAAAATCCAATTATCGTTATTATGTTTTCAGTACGAAAACTTTTATGAAAATCGCGCATATCGTATTGGAAATTCCTTTATTATCATAAAAAATGTGATACTGTAATTCTTTCAAATACTATAGACCCGCGACAATATTTGCCGCAAACTTATATAATGTTATCCATTCCCGTGCCCCGCATGTCTGCCTGCTTGTCCGTTCGTATGTTCGCACAGCTATATCTTTTATCATTATAACGGAGTTTTTACTGATTTCATAATTTAATAATAATTTAACATTTTTCAAATATTTGTAGTTTAAGAAATTTAATAAAGTCACATAAGTATTTATTAACCTATGATTGTTTCTTTCTTGTATTAAATATTTCATTAATAAAACAATTTAGCTAATTATTAATAAAAACTACTAATTTGAAATTCTGGGTTAACAAGTTTGGGATAACAAGTTATAAAAACTTTTTTGTAAACACAAGTTTATCATTTTTTAAAAGACAGAACGAGATTGCAAATCTAAAAAGAAGCAAACGTAGTGTTGGAAGTTGGTTCAAACAAGCGTGGAAGGATGTGAAGGATTTTTTTGTTACTTTATTTACCAAATCCAACACGAATAATGTCGATTTCGATATTGAAAAAGAAGCGTCGAGCACAAGCAATCAATACCAATGTAGAGGAACCAAAGATAGATCGAAACGGTCAACGGATACCACTCACGAAGCTATCAATTATGACAAAATGTTTGATATTCCGTTTGTATTTTTGCAATTAGTTGATGGCAGGGTAGCGGAAGTGAGATTTAGCGACAAAGACAATGATATTATGGTTAAAAATTTTAAAAGACATATCGCCGACACTTTTGCCACGCAATTGAATGCGAACAAACAAAAAGTTTTCGAACAAAGTCCAATCGGATCGCATTTATCCCGATATTCATTCGACGACAGTGGAAGTCTGGAGCGATCCATAAAACCAACTGCCGATGGAAATAGTTTCAAGTTGGGAGGCATTTCGTTTGGATTATCACACAAAACGGAACAATCAAAACCAAACACAATATCTATTATGAGAGATGTGACACCGGATGATGTTATGCAAGTGGGAAATGTGAATGGAAATAATTATGACCAAATCGACATCAATGCCAAACAAATTCAACAAATATCTGAAGGACGTCTAACTGCTACTGGTATTCTAACCGTTGCTTTTTTATTAAATTTTTTGTTAACTTATCTGTTTTAAACAGCCGGACATTTATCGCTATCGCTTATTAATCCAAATAAGATCATTAGACCGAAAAGAAGCACTGATTCTAATAACGATGATATCGCAAATTATTTGAAAGTGCGCACCAAATACTCACTATCGGTATGCACTAACTATACACAGATTGGATAATAGCTTGTTTTTAAAGTAAAATTGTTTTCGTAAATTATTTACATATAAACAATATTAATATAAATATTAGATTATAAAGTCTGTGAAGAAACGTTCGGCAGATAAAACGGAACAACTAAAAAAGCTGAAAGATATGGAGTCTAAATTAAATTTTCATACCGAAACTATTATATCAGAATCGTCAACAGGTACTAAACTATGCGTTAAATTCATTTTCTACTGATCCAATTACTAATTTGTATTTTTTTGTAAAGAAATCTCGAGAAGAGAAAAGCTAACAGCGTTTCGTAAACATTTAAATGAAATAATCGGAAATAATGAACATCTATTACTAAAATATTCGTCGGATAATGAAAATCCGGGTATACTCTAGAGTCTTATTCGATGGTTGGGATAAAGAAATAGAAGTTTTAATTTTTTGTTTTAAATTTAGTTTACCAAACAATATTGCGCGCATTAAACTTGGAGGTTATCCTAAATGAAGACAATCACGACTCGTCGATATCTCATTTAATACGTCGAGTGGCAAACGAAAAAAATTTAAACGATATTTGCACAGCTAATATAAATCTGAATAATGCGAAATGCCGTGATTTTTTACTAACCTTAATTAAAGCGCAATCAAATTTCACTCTCAATACCCTAATGAGATCATTGCGTAGTAAACCAAATATAGAAGAAAAAAGTGAAATTCTGAGACTGATAGTTCAAACACCAAAGCCATCAAATTCATTAATAAATGATTTGCTAAATATTGTTAAATCTGAAGCGAATCTGAACTACGAAGGAATCTTATTGCTTGCTATAAGCAATTTGGCGCACCATTCCATTTCCGAACAAATAAAGAAGGAAGTGTCGCAAATGTTGACTTCGAAGTTGACATCACTTCCTTGCGTTGATAACAGCACTCTATTAGTGGATGTGTTAGAAGCGATTGGCAATCTTGGACACTATTCCACCATTGATTACAGCGTTAAGACTGCCGATAGGTGTTCGCACTCCGATGGCATCCAGATTGCCGTAATTCACTCGATTCGAAGATTGACCACAAATCAAGACACGCAACATTGGTTATTGAAAATGATTAGAGACCCGAAGACTAGTTGTATTATTAATCAGGAAATCGTCGCTATTTTAATCGAAGATATTAACGCATTAGAAACTAGTTTTGAGAATGTAAATCGATGGCCAAAGTATCAATTTAACGAAATCGATCGAATACTAAGCGAAAAAGCGATCAAAATGAAGAATAACGAGGATTGTTTGCGCGACGATTACATTAGATATTTCGAGCGCAAAACCGATGCGCAGGCAAAAGCGGTATTAAAGAAAATAATGAAATTTCGCGCAAAACGTGAGATTTTATCAAGCTTTTGGAACGAAGCTAATTGTAGAGAATGGAAAGCTCCAGAAAATGATAATAAAATTGATTCAAATACTAAAAATACGGAAAATACAGATAAGATTGATGTGGCGCCAGTAGTTATATCGGATAGATTGAGGGAATCCGAAGAAGCGGACACAAATGTGTCGTACAGAAGAAGAAAGAAGTGTTCAGCTTCTCGACGATTCGGTCCATCACAAGCGCAAGCAATTTTTCGCGCCGACATTGTCAATGACTTGACGGGTACTGATGAGGACCCGCAATATAAATTGATGGCACAATTCGTTGTTGGAACTCATTTCTTAGGAACGGATATAGACATTGGGAAGATGTACGTGTTTCACAGAAAAGATTCGTCCAGAGCTTACGTTAATTTGTTCGGCAATACATTGGTTGACGCGCGTGCGAGTGATTGCGATACCACTCAACCCATCCAACCATACATTGCGAGCAATTATTTTCCACTCTATGATTTCAATGTATGGGTTGTTCACATGTCAATGGGTATTAGATTAACCGGTGAAATGAATTTTGATCTTCCGTTCTCGAATTGCGCGTCGAAAAAATCGGAACAGCTTAAGCAAATTAATTTAACGCCTGAGGCTCGAGTGAGCGCTTCTGGCGAAGCATCTGGAAAAGTATTAGTAAGTGTTTTAAGTTTGTCTTTCGTATTTTATTCTAACCCATTGTTCTTCAATTAAAGGTCATGAAAGGAGGCATCAATATTGGAGGTAAGATAAAACCGCATCGAATGGCCATAATATGTGTTTGCGATTATACAATAATTGTATTAATTCAGTTTTGGTCGCTCATTCTGTTTCTTTACTATTATTATCATAAAATATATAATTTTTTCAGCTTAAGATTTATTTTTCTGAACAAATTACTCGTAGTTTAGAATTTTTTAAGACTTTACCAAAAAGGGAATATTCCATATTTTGCATATGAGTTCAATGAAAAATTTAGTTAAAAACGGAATGCTCTGTACAATTTGGTTCTACTGTACTTAATATAAAACACAAAATCCTTTAAGGAATATAAAATTTTGGCTGACGGAGAATTCCCAATTGATGTACGATATAACATCAGCTTTTGCAAAATCCGATAAAAAATATATGCTAGTTTCTAAAAGGTTTACGCGACCAGTTATTTAAATTTCTAAAATATTTTGATAAGAGACAAAATTTATGCAATACAGGCAACTTTTTTAACATTTCATCTAAATATATGAATAATTAAAGTAATATCTTTGTGTCTTGAGACTTCCACGAACTCTTTAAAACTTGTACCAACAAGAACAGAACAGTCATATAGAGCTCACTTTTCTTAGGATAATGCATACTTATGTACCAAAAATATAAGTTTCTCGTCCAATATAAAAAATTCAAAATCCGTTTATTAATAAAAGAAATAGGTGAAATCCCTTTATTAAAAACTTATCACAGACAGTCGAACAGCCAATTAAACTAGTCGTGCTTTTGTCGGGTTCAAGCCTATAATTTTTAAAGATTATAAAGTCTAATTTATATGAAATAATGTTTATCAAATTATATTTATAATTTTATATATTTGAAGGTGATTTCAATTATTTTTCAAATCTTGAACTTAAACCTGACGCTGATTTGTGTTTATCCGTTTATAATGGATATAAACCGATGAATGTGAGCATTGCATCGTGGTATCAGGTAATTATATTTTATTTATTTCAATTAATCAGTATCAACATAATGCTTGTTGTAATTGTAATACTACGTAAAATAATTTACCAATCGATCTAAATTATCAGATAAAAATATAAAATAGTTTGGTTTCGTGAGTTAAACTCACAAGAATTAAACAAAACTGGAAATTTCTAAAATAAATTCAATTTATTGTATAGTTTTATCATCCATCGTGTTCCGAATGGATGGAGCGGTCTGTTTGGTCACCAAAAACTTGGAATTGGAAGTTAAGTGATTCACACCGAAGCGCTTGGATTCAAAATGAATGCCTTTTAAAGGACTCAACAAAAGCTACGAAAGGCGATACTTTTGAGCCTTAAATTTGATCTTTTATTATTAAAATTCTCAGACAATTAGTAATATAAAAACGTAATGATGTATTATAAACAATGATTTTGAAAAAGTTAATATATTTAATTTAAAAAAATAGTTTTCTCATGCTAAGACTTATAACTGATCATAAAACACGTGTTACTAAGGATAATAAAACATTTTGAAACGCATAAACCAGGTATAAAAGATGATTTAAAAATTCATTTAACGTTGAAATAATTACGAATATCGTGTTTCTTGAATGAACTGTAAACGGCAGCTGAACTCTTAATAATAGTGAAATTATCATTGCAATTAACATCACTGATATCAATTATGTCAGTTTGAGCATCAGAGTTATCGTCATTCTGAATGTCGGAGTTATCACTTAAACTTAAACAATCGTCCAAATTCGAACTATTATATGTATTTCCGCTCGAGTTAAGCAAACTGTCTGTTTCATCTAAATTAGATCGTTTCCCATTTTCAATGAGTTGTAGTTTCATGTTAGTTACCCTTTGAGAGTGAGCTGGTTCTGGTTCCGCACACTTAATATTCGTAAAATATTTACTTTGCACAATCACACTGTTTTCAATGCTTTTCGTTTCCACTTTAAATATATTTCTCGTGATTTTTGGTGTCATACTCATACCGGCTTGAATTGATGTTTGGGCAGATATTGTTTGCTCGATTTCTTTCTCGGATGAATAATCAATCATTAATTGGTCGCAAGAAGTAAATCCATTATTGTCCGACATAACAGTTTTTTGTTGTTTACGTGAATTACATTTCTCAGTATTAACTTCACAAGATTTGCGTTTGGATTTCAAATTTTTTATAGTTGTTCCATTGATCACATTTTCTTTGAAATAATTAGAGCGTGTTATTGATAGCAAATTATGTTTATGGTTAGCTTTAATTTCAAACCATTTTTTCGACCATAAACTATTATCATCAACCATGTAGTGATCAACAATTTCCAAGCTATTCAAATCGACATTTCCAACCGCTAATTGAAACGCGAGTTCATTATCGAAGTATTCACCAGCATATAACAAATCTTTGACATTGATATCTTCGGGATATGAGTTGATAGGAACTAACTTTCTATTTATTGGATCAAAAACCAGTTGATAGAGGAATGTGTTATTTGCTTTAATGAAATTATCGACGTATTCATTCGTTACTTTAACTTTTTTCTTTAAATAATTTGGTATGAAGTAAAGAACTTTACTTAAATCATTGTTGGCAGTCAGTTTAAAAAACTTTTTTGCATTCCACAAACCGATTCCTGGCAAATTCTTAAGATAATCGCAACCTAAACAATTGATTCCAATATTATGTGTTAAAAATTTAAATTAATTTCGTACTTTTCACCTGATTATATCCATGTACTACATGTTATAAACTGAAATCTCAAGACCCTGTTATATCCCGAGTTAAAATGATGGGTAAGTTTTCAATTTAAGAAAATTTCAGTTTATGACATGTTGGTACCGCATATGCAGGGAAAGGGTAGTTAGTAATTACCAGATAAGATACACATATATCGAAATTTTTCGAACGAAAATTTATCACCAAAACAGGAACTAAATTTCGACATATCGATTAATTTTCCATTACCACACGCATCCAACTTATAGAAGCATTGCTTGCAGTTATAAACAAGTAAATCAGAATCTTCTGTCACAACAAAGTCAGCGAATCCTTCTTTAATTAAATAAGCGATTTGCGCGTCAGCCTATCAGATCAAGTATTAATACTGTATAATTTATTTTTGTTTAAAAACTTTTTATAATCACTTCATATGGCGCGACGATATACTAAATTATAATAAAAACAAAAAAAACAGTAAATAAAATATTAATAGTAAATTGAATGCGCAATTACGTCAATATTCTTTGCACGACACGCATCGATCACATTCTTAGCCATCTGTTGAGTGACCGAAACACAGCTTCTCATTAGTTCTCGCGCCTGACTATCATTTCCCTCCGATAATAATAAGTTAATTTTTTGTCTACGATTATGGCGTAACCTATATATTGTGAAATGGAAACTAATTTATGACCGAAACACACTAAACGCTAATTATTAGTGATTACATTTGTCTGTTAAGTTCAGTTAATTTCTTAGCGTTCAACTGTTGTCCATCAAACACTAGAATCGGTTTAATATTATGATTAATTAATAGTTCCGCTCTGTTGATACAGTAAATCACGTATTGATCAGTTTCTTCGTTTAAAAACAACTTATCGGCACAGCTATAACATCCTCTGTTTGTAAAAAAATCGAAAAATATATGAGAATATACATAATCAATAAAATTGGTAAGCAAATGTATACCTATGTATCCAACAGTAAGCGTCGACAACAGCCACACAACCACTAAATTCGCTGATATTAATATTAGCTGACGCTTTCTCTAATAGTGGTAAAAGTCCCTGAATGCCCATCACTCGAATCGGTTTCAGTTTTCAAATATAATCAAATGTGCATAAAAATGAAGTATAATTTTAAAATAGATAAACAGTGTTCAATGATATTAAAACCAAAAATAAAACTTTATTTAAGCGCCAAAAATATAAACAAGATTCACGTGTTTGTTTGCATCACATCAACACTAACGACTAAATAGATTTATTATGTGATCATCGATACTAACGCCATCAGTCGATTAATTATTATACAAAAGTTGCTTTTACACGTTAGTTTAACCTTAAGCGCTTAAACCGTTTGGGCTTTAATTATTAAAATTCCTTATAAGGTTTGTTGCAAATTAAAATTATCGGTCAAACTAATTTAGTAATTTTTAACTCATTTGAAAAGAAACTATGATATTTCAAAAAAGTTTCATTCTGCCATGTTAACCGTTTAAAATTATAATTCTAAGCATACGTAGTATTTAATGAAAAAGTTGCAAAAGTGTTTGCAGTTTGCGAAACAATATTAAAAGTTTTACATTTCAATTCCTTTAGAATTTAATTAATTCTTTCCCAATATAAAAAACTTTAATTTTAAAGTTAAAATAATATGTATTTACGATAGAAATCGTATGCGAAACAATATCTGCGTTCAATACGTCTACAAAATAATCCATCATAATTCAGTAAAAACTGTCATCGCTATCATAACCTAAATCTTAGTTTTGGGTGTTTTCAGTGTTACAATATTTAACTAATCTTTTAATAGTCATGGATTATTACCGTTTTTGCGTTCTAATATTTTATTTGATTTTTGAATTAATTAAGAATAGCGAATCAACGTATTTAAAATTTTGGAAACCGTATTTTAAGTATGAAAACCCATTAAACTGGAATCTAAAGAGAATTCCGTGCGAAAATGATCGAATTATATTAGACGAAAACGCATTCATTTATTTGAACAGTTCGGTCAGAGCATCAGAAATTGTAAGATAACCACTTTTTATTTTAACACTTTAGTTAGATAATCATCAATACTAATAATATGTATTAAAGAAAAAAAGTAATAATCACAGAAATATTTTGTATTATTAAAGATCTTACCCAAAAATGGTCAAATAATTTTTGGTGATGATGTTTCGATCATATTATCTGATAAGAAGACAAAAAAGCAAAATAATTTATGTGAAGGAACAGGTATTCTATATGTATAATTTGGTTAATTTTATACAACAACTTTAATATATTAGCGCATTATACATGTATATATGTATGTTAAAGGTGTTGTATAAAATTAACTAAATTAATTAATCTTTTAGTTCTGAAGAATTTTAAATTGCTAAGCGAGAAACACTGAATTATTATTTCATTAAATTAGCTGTCAATCAAAATCAGCTAAAAAAGTACATTTACTTCTCTAATAATTTATATTTTTTGCAATATCTTGTAATTACTTATTTATATGATGTAAATATTAATGTATTGCATACTTTTGGTTTAATTTTTTCTTTGTAATCGCATCTTTTATAGATTTGAATACAGTATAATGAATGTTTTTCCATCTAAAGTTTTAATATTTAAAGATTCAATATTTAATTGCTCAGATATAAAAATGTTACCTCAACGCGCAGCAGATTGGTTTGACCCATTCAATTGGGAATTAGTGGTTGAAATGGGCATTAATGAAAACGATTACGACGACAATAAACGAGGATGGACTCCAGCACCTCATAGCGAACAAATACCATGTCGTGACGATGCGGTCATGTTTGAGAGCAATAATTCATTTAAGGTTAATATCGATGTCGGCTATGATATAGAGATTCGTTTGTTGCAAATTTGGGACACACCATATAAGGACACCGAAAGTTTTATGAAATTACTGACATCGGATACCGGAAAACTTATATTTGGAACGAATCAACTTTCAAACAATTTTAATATTAATTACAATGCGGGCAAATGCAATGACCAAACCGGCTGTTTGTGCGGAAATGATATTCCCTTAATCCTAAACAAAATATGCTCAAAAGTGTATGAGTACGGATGTCCATCAATTCAGTGTTCGGATCCTATCAAGCAAACGGGTCACTGCTGTGATCGATGCGCGTCACTCATTACTATCGCATATACTAATGGATTTAAGTTGGGTTTAATACAGGGAATAACCAATTCGTATTTAACCAAAGAAAAGTTTAAGACTGCTATCACCCATTACCATAAATCGAGTGATGCTGAATACGAGATTATTATATTTGATACAAATTTGAGAGGAGTAGCGAACGAATTGGCTAAAGCTATTAAAAAAACTATTGATGATGGTATGGATGATTTTTATTAGATTGAATACTTTCATGCTTTCTTTTTTAACTATAATTTTTTAAAACGATAATTACTAAGTGTCGGTATTTTAACATACCAAGAATTTAGGAAAAATTCAAATCCTAATATCTAATAATCGGATTCTAGAATAAGCTCATTTGAAAGTAATATTTGAATTTGTTTAGATATCATAGGCCTTTACGCCATTCAATCAATTAGTTTACAGTCCAGCACAGACTGGATAAGTGAAAGCAATTCTGGTGTGATTTGGATTGTGGTCATTACCATACTTTTAATAGCAATTACAGCTACTGTTGCTGTTGCATACGTTTACAAGAGAAGATCGTAACTATATATTTGATTAGGAAGAACTTAATAATCTTTTTAACTTAATAAAAAATTTATAGATTTACTGCACCATTCGCTTTCGCAAGATTCCATGGTTTCGATAGCGATAACAGAGTTGAGCTTGAATTAGGGACAACACCGCACGACGCGTTGGATCCTAATGAAGCCACAGCTACATCGCAACAACCAGTGGCACTAAAAGAGGAGAATGAAAGCATTAATTTTGAAAATCCCATATTTTCGAAGTATGAAGAAAATGAGTCAATAGAAACTGTTGAACCAAATGTGTCGAAAGAAGTGGAAGCAGTTTCTCCTGAAAATCCATTGTTTACGCTTTAAACAGTGTTTCAATAGTTCATTCAATTAATGCTTTACAATTGAATGTTTTTATAAATACCATATTTATTTTTTCTGTTCGGACAGATAACAACACTGTTGTTGTGCCATACATGTATATAATTTAGTTTATAATTATGACAATTGAATTCGGTATCATCCGAATCTAAATGGTATAAATTTGCTTTCGGTGACACATAGTTTATATACTAAACTGAGAAATTTAAAGAGCTTTATTTTTGTTCGAATCCCTCAAAAAAACTGAAAATTTAAATTTTCTTGAAACCCCAACATTTTTGTAAAAATAAAACAAAATATGGTCAAAAGTGAAAAAAATTGTCTATCAAACAGACTTTTTTGTGCCCAATTAATTTTAGTCAATAGTCCAAAACTTGCCATTCAAATTTGATCTGTTTTATATGGGTGTATTTTAGTCGACTTCAGAAACAAAATTACAGTCAAACACACAAGTATTCATAAAACAGGCAAGAATTTTCATAAAACTTCACACATATGGTTTTTTTACACACAACTTTTCATAAAACAGGCAAAACTTTTCATAGAGTTAAATATACAATACATTAAAAAGTATTAAAATTTAGTTCTAATCATTTTTTACGTTTAATTATTATAGAATTAGTGTTGGTTCTGAATTACTATCGTTTAATTCACTCAATTTAAGTTTTGTTTTGACTGACTCTAAGTTTGTGACTCAAAAACAAAGCAACGCAATAAAACTTTTGACGCGTTATGGAAAGTTTTGCCCGTTTTATGAAAAGTTGTGTGTAAGTAAACCATATGTGCGAGGTTTTATGAATAGTTCTGTGTTGAGTTATGAATACTTTATGAATGTTTCACTGTAGTAGGAATTTTTTAAAATTTTATAAGTTTTCTTGTAAAGGGTGATTTATTAAAAGCCCGTTTTTGCCCCGAAATTACTTTTTTCACGTTCTGAATCCCTTCCGAATTTTGATCCCTTAGTTATAATAATATTGGCTTATGCCGTCTACAATTAAGCGCTTTTAAACTATTTCACCAACAATTTTATGGCTATTGAAAAAGTTGCAATTGTTTTGGTATCGCGCAGTACCCAATAAACTAAGTCTACATTTTTAAAATTTAATCCATATTTTAATTAATCATCAAATTTTATAGTACAGTGCAACAAATTTCTTTTCTTATATAAGTATTTTACTGATAACTCCTGAAAATCTATGATAATCCTGATTTTCTTTTCTAAATAAAGCATTAAAATTGCAATCTAAAACAATTTTTATCACTACAGTAGTTATACAGATAAATTTACCCAATAATACAATAAATTATTAAATGATTAATAAATGATTAGTATCAAGAAATTAAATTTTATTTATTTAATCTATATAATTAAATAGATCATCTCTCTCTATCATGTTCTCCTACAATACTATATTAAGCCAATTTTACAAACGTTGCCTAACATTTACCGGGTACAAAAAGATTTTACTATAAGAGAACATTGTTATATTGCGAAACAAATAAATGTGAAAAGCAACAATAAAACAGTATATTAAATATATAAAATGTTACACACGGGCATAAAAATGTTTTAATTACCGGAAGCTTAACACTTAACACTAAAAAATGAATATATTTTAGACTAAATAATATGAAAATATACAGTATAGCAGAATATACATAAATACAATTATAATAATAAAACTTATATAAACAAATACATTTAAAATATTATTATTATTATGTTATACTTGAATTAATACAATCGCACAAAACATCCGAATTAATCGATTTGTAGGAAACGTGCGATAAATCATCGGACATTTTTAATCGTTTTCGGTTCGCTGTTTCGTAAACGCATTCACTTTGTTCGCTATCTTCGCGATCGGTATTCAAACCATGCATCAAATTTTGCATTCGGTATATAGTGGTTTGAATCCTATTTAAAAATACGCGTCACATCATCAATATTGTAATTTAGTATCAACTCTTACTTTTGACAATTAAAAGCAAAGTCTTGCATGAATTCCAACTTTCTTTGAATCATAGCTAATTTAACGCTAATATTGTTCTCAGCATTTATGGCATCTTCGAATAGGATCTCGATCTTAGAAAAGTCGCACTCTTTTCGTTGACACTCGATATCAATTAATTGTAAATATAAATGATGGTTTGACGGATCATTATTTAGCGCATCGTTTAATATACGGATGGCTGCGTCCGTGTCTTTCAGTATTTTAAAGCAAAACCTCGAATATTTGACGGACAGATGCGACGAAAGTTTTGGATTGTTTGACGTGTTTTCGATTGCGCTCTTGAATAATGCGTGTACTGTTTTGATCTCGCCCTTACGATGGTATAAATTAATTTTGTATAAAGTGATTTCCATTATGTTGGCATTTTCTTTTTCAAATTCTTCCAGTATTAGAATCGCTTTCTCAATATTTCCTAAAAATAAAACTCATTTTTTGGTCATTTTTGAAAAATGAGTAAATTGGGTAAATCACAGGATTTTTACATCTTGAAACTATCTGTAATTACTAATAACACCTTAATCGTAAGGTCAAAAAAGAAAGATTTATAAATTTTATAAATTTATAAAAGCTATTCACATTTTTTAAGAATGGAAAATTGCAATAAATTTTATAAATTATGTTTTTTAGGTTGAAAATTATTTCCCTGTTTAACAAAAACTAATTTCTCTTTAAAAACAAAAATTAAGAATCATTTAATTAGAATATTATTAATTAAGAATAGTTTTGAAAATTACTTCTAGATATCACTTCAGTTTCCTATTATCGTTCACAAGAATATATTGCTCTGATTTATTAATTAGAAATTTCAATGAAATTTTCTCATCACAATAATGAATCATATTCCTGGTATTTATTGATGATTTCATAGAAAATTTCACAGGAAATAAGTATTAAAAATAATTTTGAATTCTGTAAACTACAGTAGTGTTTCACACTAACTAGTTAATGCAAAAACACATTTTCGTAAATAAACATTAAGTACATCTGTTTTAATCCCCATATGAATTATTCGTTAAAACAAAAGTTATGTAAAGTCAAAATAAAGTTTTGTGCGCAGTTCTATAGAAATGGAAAAATTTGTGAATCGTGTGCACCAAAATCTTTTTAAACGTTTTATTTTCTAAATACTATTCGCCTGTTCTATAAATTTTATTTTCAAAATTTATTATTTTTTCAGAACTTAGTAATACACTTGAACTCTATTAATAAACAGAATCGCTTAAAACAGTCATCGAAACAATGAATTAGATATTTTTAAAAAAAAATTCATTCAAGTTTTTTGCTAATACTGTATTTTAAAGATCTGTTGATTGAAAATATTGCACTAATTCGATGCAATAGAGAGCGTATTTATAGAATCACTAAACCAACTCAAAACAAACATTTTTTTTGTTGAAAAAATCTAACCTTCTTTTTCTTCGAATAAAGACCAAAGATAGTGAAATTTAACAGATTTGCGCACATGAACACTGCATCCTCTTTTAAAAACTTCACGGATATCTTTCAATTCAACGCAATGACTACGTATGGCTTTTATATCTTGATTTCGTTTCTCAATGAGATAATTAGCATACTATAATGAAAATTTAAGGGATAAACATAAATGAATGGATTGATGCGAGTGATTGTAAGAATACATGCCCGCATCCACATGTGCTCGTATAGAGCGCACGAAATTAAACATCGTTCAAATAGAAAAACGATTTTTGTGTGACTAATAATTGTATTTTGGTTGTCGTCATCGTTATCTTGCTTAGAAATTGCCCAATTTATGTAATCCATCCACTATTCAAATAAGTATTAGTTTGGTTATTAACATGTGTCTACACTTGATTTTCATGTTTTCTGTAATTAATAGTGCCTTACGTTATTTAATTGAGCCAAATCCAACGGATTAACATGAAAATAAGGCCTTTTAATCTTTTCTTCGTAGTAAATTCTTTCATCATATTCATTCATCGCCAACTCATAGATTTGCATTCTTTTTTCAATTATTTTTGCCCGCATATTTTTTATTTTTGCCAGATTTTCCTAATTTGGATTTTTTTGCAGCATAATTATTATAAAGTTCATCAAAATAGTTTCAAACTGAAAATGTTTTATGAAAGATAGATATCCATCTTAGCATAATTTGTTTTTCTATTTAGTAGTTATTTCTTATCAAAGCACATTTACGGCAGATTTATGGCAGAGGTATAGCAATTTATGGCACATTTTTAAAAGTTTCTTATCTAACTAAAAATTCGATGGTAATATCTAAACTATACTGTCTTTTGATTTTAAACGAAAATGTTGCCAAAGTTTTTTCATTAGAGAAGTGGTTCCCAAAATCATCCCTTTTGTGATAATTTATTTTGAAAAGTCTTATATTTTTAAAATAATGAAAATTTTTATTTATACTAAAAATTACTATCCCACAGAAATCTTAATTGAGTTTAAACAAACTAAGAACTCCGTGGTTAAGATAAAAACAATTCAAATACCCAAATTTCTAACTTGTGCTCAAGTTTTAAAGGACAATAATCTTGGCTAAGGCCCATCAAACCATACGAAAAACATAATTAAATAGTACGTAAGTACAGTATAATGCACACCTAAACGGCAATAATAAGGGTATAGTAATCAAGAGTAAAGTAGACGAACCTCTGATATTTCTTCATTATATGAATCGTTAATCATTAAACTATTATTAATATTAGCCTCAGCCATACTCAGACACATTTTGGTTGCGGATTTTGTTTGGCAAGCGTTGTATAAACTGTACTCTTGTTTGCTAATAATACAAATCGGATTGTTATCGACTACGAATGTCGTAAAATTTTCCATGTGTTGCTTTAGTTTAAATGTTGGCGTTTTAAGAAGTTTGTCGTACAAGTGTGTCACTTCCGATAAGTCTCTGTGTGCGGATAGCCATGTAAGATATAACTCCCATAAATCGCTTGAATTAAAATCAAGACCGCATGCATTGATAGCTCTGTCAAACAGTTTGATGATATCCTTTTCATTTGTGCCCTTAAATTTAATAAACATGTTCAAGTAATGAATCCATAAGCTGACACTTAGAGGAAAAGCAGTGACAGCGCGTTCAATAACGTCTAACGCTGTTTCCGCGTTATTTGAGTACTCGAGCTCGAAATCTGCAAACTTTTGCCAATATATATAACAGAGCGGGTAATGACAAAGAAAGCGATTGTAAGTTTTTCGAATCAGTGATATATTTTTCTAAATAAAACATTAAATTTTTTATTGCATCCATGATATAAACAATTAAATGTTTATTTCACTAACATATATAAATTAAGCGTACCATATGTTCGCAATGCTGTAACAGATAAGTCCATTGGTTAAAATCAGTCGGATTATTACAAACGCTTTGCCAAAGACGATCAAATGATTGACTACTATGAGAGAGTGCTGTTTTCATAAAATCATTATTCAATAAACAATTAATTTTTTGTTAATGTCTTTCTTAAATTATTAAAATGTTTTAAAATTACCAGTTTTCGAGTTTGACATTACAATTTATGAATTGTATTAGTTATATCGCTAATATGGTTAGTTAAAGTAGAAACGGATGTTAACCTTCATCTGTTAAAATATTCAATACAACTAAATTCAATCGAACTTATTATTATTATTGCCTGTGTAAATAAAATTTTTTATATAGGTATAAACCAATTTTAATACACCTGTACTTATTTAATTAATTAAGTTTTTTAAACTAATTAATTAGAATTTATTTAGACATATGGAAATATTATATCATGGAATTGCTTGTAAATACTATTAAATAAAATTATGGCTAAAAGAATCAAAAAATCAATTTCTTCAGAATTAAATTTTAATCTAAAAAACTTACGAAAAAAGATAAGTTTACACAGTATTTAGTTTGATATAAGTTATTGACGAACACAGATGTTATATTTTCCCAAAACATACTTTTGATACAAATTCATTTATCATATTTTACAGACAGTAAATATTTCATATTTGAATATTCTTTAAGAATATGATAATTCATTTCTCGCGATTTTATAACAATATAAAAGTATTTGACTGATTGCGAGGTTTAAATAGAATTCTATTATTAGGAATAATAGAAAATTTTCCATTAAACCTTTATATAACTACATTATAAAAAGTTTAGTTTTATTTAGAGATAAAAAATTAGTTGAACATAAAACTTTGCAATTGGCTTTTAGACGGCTTATACCTTATGTCTTAACTTAGTACATAAACACAGCTATTAAAATTTAAGCTGCTTACACAGTTTAATGTCATGAATAGCGATGATTATTTAGAGCCTATGGAGACGGAATCTGAACCCGAGCCTCAGGCTCGAGCTAACACTATAGTTTTGAACTTTGAAAGAGGTTTAGGTCCGAGTTTTTTACATTTTTACATTTATCTTATTTTATGTAAATTTATGTAAGAATTATCCCAATTTTTATAAATCTATTATTTTTTGTTACTTTTGTGTCATTATTATAGCCAAATAATAGCATTTATACATTTTTATTTAATATAATTGTTATTTGTGCACGAATTACATAGTTTGGAGTCGTTTTAGCTCTATTTATAATAACAAATTTGAAAATTATATATTTTACTAGTTAAAATCCCGCTTCGCGGGAAGAAAAACATATAATCCCCGTATGACTTTTTATTTGTTAATATACTGCACTCGTTTTATATTATTTAATTGTTGCATTCACACTTTAATTATT
>JAQIXJ010001305.1:0-21804 GCA_034700185.1 Phthiracarus laevigatus
TAAATGACAAAACCATATTTTGCTAAACATTGCGCCAAAAAATAATGAAAATCCGATGGATAGAAACGATGCGCGAGCCTTTAGTAAAAATGTTTATATTAAAACAAAAAATGTCTTTAAAACATGCACGTAATAACTCAATCCTTACGTTACACAAAATGGTAAAATTATCGATTCCAACGTCGCGGCCGTCGAGACCGAACAGTATCACTGATGCGAAGCATAGTACACAACCGAAAAGCATCATATTATTTGATGTCGGATTTGACATTTGAATATAACTGCATAGATATTACCGAAATCATTAAACACAGAAAAATTTTATTTTCTTATTACCGAAAATGAACGAATTTCCGATTAAAGCATATCAACGAAATGGCCATCAATATACCGATAGCGCTGATCGCACTCAACGTTATAAACAGCGAATTATTCACAGTTATGAGTTCTGCCACAATCTCGGTTCTATCTTTGGGTGGTCTGCCAGGTATTATCCACTGTTCGTTGTCATACCACATTAAGTTATTGGTACTCGTATCGTAAAACCCGATCATATTATATTTTCCGTTAATCATTTGCTCGATTTGCGTCCACCTATTCGGTAATATTCGTTCGCCCTCATCGTCGAACATCACTTGACCCGAAACGCCCAAAAATTTTACTCTCTGCAACTCAGCCATTATCGTATTGGTTATTTCGACCGACTCGTAATTGAACGATTCGATCGCTATTCCCTTTCGTGCCAATTTGTTGATGGTATTGTTAAGAGCCAAAGCGATGGCCCAAATCGCGTCATAAGCGAGTGGCGCTTCTTGATAACCCTCTTGCGGTCTCACATGTCCGGGAGGAAACCATTCCCTGTATTGCGGTTCTAACAGCTTTCTCTCGTAACGATGCAACCATTCATCAGCTGTCATACCTTTCATTTATAAAATATGTTTGCAAAAATGATAATCGATTAAATTAAACAAAGCAAAAAAGATACGCAGCTCACCATTAAATGTCCTTTCGTGTCCTTGATTTAACATTATCGCTTCGGTAGTGAAGTGGCCCTCAACTACTTTACGCATTTCGTTCATTGTGCAGTTAGTGCCAGTCACGGGATGATACCAATTATCTTCGTACCAGCCAATCAGAAACCAGACATACTGTTTGCCGTAAAGGCCGGCCTTATATGCCTCGCACATCACTTTACGAGCGGCTCCGCTATAAAACATGCCCACTATTATTCTGGCTCCTTGTCTGTACAAAGATTTCACCGCTTCGGATGGATCGCCTAAGAATGATTCACGAGTTATTATCTCGATATCGGCTTTTTTACATAGCTTTTCGAAGTCTTGGCTGGTCTGTAAGCAAATTTTTTTAATGTTATATTAAGTTTATCAATAATTTAAAATTTAATTAGTATTTTGTGGTAAAAAAGGTCCCATAGTCTCTTTAAGAGTTTCCTAATTTTTCCAAAATATTTGGACTTCAAATACTGGATCGAAACAAAAATATACAAAAACTCTATAGTCTCACCGTAATGAATAATTCCTCCGCTTCCAATATAATCGCAATTCTAGACCATTTAAATTTTTTAAATAACTTAACTCGGGTTGGATTATGAATAGTCTCCGATGGGATAGTTCGGAAGAAAGTAGTGAATCGCTTCCGGTTCGAGAGCGACGGCGATGAGGGGGCATAGCCGACTACTATGAGATTATACATTTTTGCGGTCTCCGCTATTGTTATGCATACTATCGAACATCCGCACAAAACAATATTCATGTTTGGTGGCGTGTATATTAAGTCGTATAAAACAGCGCTACCCAAACCTGGATCGCACTAAAAAGTTGTATCAAAAAAATTTGTTCAGCCATTAATATGAATAAATATTTTTTTAAACTTTTCAATCTTTTAATAAAAAAATAATTCTACAGTTTATTATGAATTATTTAAATCTTATGTTTTAAATAGAGTAAATTATTTTTTACCAAAAACAAATGAAAAAATAATCTTTACGCTGGCTTAATGTGAGGCTTAAACAATGTTCTCTGACACTTCATGATTCTAATGAATCATTCAATTTAATATCGCGTTTCGCATATTTGGACGCATCTAAAATCAATAAACTTAGCTGGAGTTAGTCGACTTGAAAATTCAATTTTATTTTTAAACAAAATAACTGCAGATAAAAAATATTGCGATGATATTAATAAATTATTTAAATTTACATTTTTTCTATGCAAATTTTATAAGTTATATTTAGTAGTTAGCAATTCTATAACTGTTGAAAATTGTTCGCAAACTCTAAATAATTAATAGATAATAAATAAATTTTATATGCTTTCCGTTATTATAAAACAAAGTAACAAAGCACATTTGCTTAATCATTAATAAAAAATTATTTCGTTTACCGAAGCAGTAAATCAAAATTTGATTATTATAAAAAAATAATTCATACAAAAAATTGTCATTAAGCTTGTAAAAAATATATTTTGATTATTTATTTTGCCGTATAAATTATTGCAACTGTGGAGTTGAGTAATTTATATTTACTCAATTAAAACTCGAATAACTTTTGCATAAATTGGACTGTATTTGAGGAAAAACTATTAGAAGTTTTTCAGCAAAAAATTGAACAAAATTTAATTAATTTTATATATTTGGTTTTAGAGCAAAGATAATATTAATTGGTAGGGAAATGCTTGCAATTAGCAAATGAATGGTTTACCAAAAAATACTTAATTTCTTAACCAATTCCAACGACTACGGATACAACACATAGCTTCGGTAGTATCGCTTAGCCGTTGAGTAAGAATATTTGAATAAAGAAAAATAAGATATTAGATTGCGAAACACTTCTTCATTAATAATTTCTAGAATAAACTTATAAAATACATAAAAATTAAAATTCCAATGCATATGTCGATTGAGGGTAATATAAAAAAATTCATATTACAGTATAGGCAAATAGGCGTATAAAGTTGGTGGAGTAATATATTTTAGCAAAAGTATAGAATTATTAATAACCTTAAAAACTAATTATTAATCATAAAATTTTATGACTTGAATATCTTATAATTATATAGACATGAAATGGTTGAGGATTTCAAGTAAATTAGTATAATCTATTCAATTAAGTACCGTAATTGCAAACTGTTAATACATAAAATCAATAGTTATAATCGACATCAAAATAGATTATTAAATCGTGGAAAAATATAATTACAATACCTGACTATTATTCCATTTGAGATCCAATTGGTAGCCAATCAATAGTGTTTCGTTACGATTCACGTCATTTAAAGCCATTTTGGCTGCAGGAAGACATGCCTGCCCTCCGAACCATCCCAATGAGCTATTCATCGGAAACAGTCCGCCGATATAAATCTTTTTTAGAGGCGTTTTTTTGTCTAATTCTTTACCGCTATGCGGCATTAATTTTTGCTGCGATGTATTGTGATTAATAACGTTTGGCTGCAGACTCTTATAAATGGTGCTCATCGCTATATCAACGTAATAAACGGCTAATAAACTACAATATAAAATGCTAAAATACATGTTAATAGACCTTTTTTGTTGTTGCTTTAGTTGACAAGTTTTAAAACACACTGAATGTTTATTTTTGCTGGTATTGATCCTATAGCTTCGAAAATGTGTGATTCTGCATATTATATTATTAATAATTTTTATTCATTTTTTATATGCTTTCACATCCGGTGTGGATTAGACAGGAATATAAAACAAGAACGACACATTCATAGAGAGCTCACTTTTTTTGGGTTAATGCATACTAGTGCAATAAATTTAACAGTTTTCAATATCTCAAATCCTTTTATTAAATGGGTGTATTTCCTTAATTAATATTAGACTGCGAACACGTGGACGGACAGACGGACGGACGGACAGACAGACATTGTCAAATCCATAAGCTCGCCTTTTTTAAAAAGTGAGCTAAAAATTTATATTTTTAGGAAATCAGTATTACTATATTTTTATTTATGTTTCATACGTTACTTGCATGCATGCAAACAGGGTGTCCCAGAGGGGAGATCTGGATAGGGTATACCCTCCCCCATGAATAAGTTAGAAAATGGCAATTTTTTCATGAAAGTGGAACTTTTTTGCCTAAAAATCCAAAAATTATCACTTAAATCCGTTGAGATTAACCCCCAATTGAATTTTGGAAAAATCAGAAATTAGGGCCCATCCAGACCTTCAAAGTCTGGGATTCCCTGCATGTAAACTCAAGTAAATTTTATTGTGTTATAATCTTTTCAAACTTTTTTGAATGTAAATAAAGTTATAAACTAGTACTGTATTTGTTTGCTTTAATTACACACGTGTATCTTACAAAATAATAAATATATTACTGTTATTCTTATTCTTCTTAGAAAAATCGCAATTAAAAAATAACTGATTGTGGCGAAGAAAGTAAAAATAAATAATAACATTAATGTTATTCTTAGCACAATGTACACGCAAATGGTCCATAAAATTATTGTTATTTTGATTTTTCTCTTACATATATACCTTTTTTGCTTAAAAAGTTTTATTAATTTAATAAACACAAAGCAAGTTAGATGAAAAGTTTTTTTTTGGAGTTCAATTAGAAAAATATGTATTTTATTATTAATAAGATATTTGACACGTTTTTCGTAATTATAATAATATATTCGCATCAATTATACGCCATTCCACTTCTTAATTCTCATGTGAAACAATTTTATTCAGATAATGGTATGTTATTATATTGATATATATAATTGAATAATAAATGTGTTAACTCTTTGAATTTTCCGCTTGAATAATATTTTGTTAATAGTTGTAAAAACTAAGCTTTGAAATAAATGGATTATCATTTATTCTGATGTTTATGCTCAAAACGTAAATTATGCTTGAAAGGGTTGAATTTTAATTTAAGGCCGCATAATAACAATTTAAAAATTTTGTATGTTCGAAATATCAAGAAGTGGGACGGTTTCGAAGAGAAATGAATTTTTAAAATGCGAGGTGAAAGAAAATATTTATTATGTCCTGTATATTTAATTATATTTCAGGAAAATTGAAATTATTAAGTGAATTTTAATATAATGTAATTATTAGGGCTTTGAAAATCGTTAGAAAAGCTAGTGCCAAATGGCTAGAAAATAGTTCCAAAATTGTTAGAAAATTCGTTAGAAATTTTAGATACTAAATTTATTTAAAAATGATATAGTTATTTAAACTTCATCGAACGCATTTAGTAAATTTTTAGTACATTTTAAGCTAAATTCTTTGAAATCGTTAGATATATTTAAAATCGTTAAAAAATTTGAAGTGAATTTAAGATCTACATAGATTAATACATAGAGTTAGAATTAAGAAATTCGGTTGAAAAACTGAATTCTTAATTTACGATTTCCAAAGCTCTAATAATTAAATTAATTCTCGTGAATATTAATTAAACTGCGTATTTTCAAGAAATCTCTTTCTCTTAATTATCATTTGCATAAAACTTATAATTTTATGGCTTTATTTACAAACGTTTTAGAAATAGTAGATATCAGTTGATACGCAGTTATGCAATTAACAGTTATGTTTGTACCACAGTCTTTGTTTACTTGTAGGTCTGTGAATGCTGGGGAAAAAATTAATCTCATTTTCTCTGCAAATAAATAAAATTCCGAGAATTTCTTCTTTCTTTAATTATAGCCAAAGGTTAATTTTATTGTTTTATCTCTAGTTTTTATTTAAACAGTATATTTATTAAACCAAACAACAAATTTAATTTATTTAATTTAATAGTGTTGTTATAAATGTTAATGTTAATAATTAATTAATAATTTTAATTCATCGTAATATGAGTGTGCGACCATTTGGAAAAACTCTTTTATATTTTCAATCTTACACATATCTTGTAGATTCATAGTTTGTAGAAAATTAATATTTTAAGAAACAACACGCTAGACTTGAATAACTTTATATTATTTGAGAAACACTTTGTAAATTAAAAGTAAGCCATACATTAGTCTTCCACTTATTATTTTACAATTTATATTTATTATTATAACCAGGCATGGGATTTATAAAGAAAACAAAAAACAATGATTTTCTATAATCACATTTTAATTCTTAATAATTGACGTAATTTAATTATCTACGCAAAAATAGGTTTAAACTAGCAAATCAAGTCTACAAATTACAATTTATCATTTTGAGTTTTATATAAAAAACATTTTATAACTTGTTATATTTAGTTTTATCAAAGATTATATATTTATCGAAATTAGCTGTATTGATCTATTTAGAAATATTTTACAATTAATTTTGCTATTGGCTTTACTTTTAAACAGACATTCAGACATTCGCCTACTTATTTATGGTTTGGTTAATTTTACCACTGAATTACTTTAATTCTAGTTTTACCGTTAGTTTAGATTAACAAAATAAACTTTAAAAACACATCATTAATCACATTAAAAAACAATATATCAAAAATTTTATTATTTTAAATTTTAGATGAATTAACACCAGAATACTGGAACAGAATCGGAGAACAATCGCTACGTCGAGCGCAAAACCAACCAATATTTAACACAAAAGCAAAAAATGTAATCTTATTTCTCGGCGATGGCATGAGTGTGTCCACATTAACCGCAGCCAGAATACTGAAAGGACAATTGGCTAATAAATCGGGCGAAGAGTCGCAGCTATCTTTCGAAAACTTTCCACACGTTTCACTCGTTAAGGTTGAAATTTATATGTATGTTAAACATATTTAAAAACTATACTTCACTTTTACTTAGACTTACAATGTGGACAAACAAGTGCCAGATTCTGCTGGTACGGGAACAGCATTTATGTGTGGCGTGAAAACAAATATGGGAACAATCGGCGTAAATGCGAAAATCAAGACAAGCGAAACAAACTGCACATTTATTAAAGAAAACATTGTGGTATCGGTGCTTAAACGCGCCATCGAAGCGGGAAAGAGTGCTGGAGTAGTGACCACCACACGCATAACACACGCAACACCTGCTGCCGGATACGCACACATAGCATTCCGCGATTGGGAGTCATCGGTACCACCATCTGTGTTTGGTGGCTGCAAAGATATAGCACTTCAACTCATTGAAGACAAGCCTGGGATTGATTTGAGCGTTATATTAGGTGGTGGAAGGCGTCACTTCATTCCCACCAATCAACTTGATTTCAATGGTGTTAATTATGGCTTACGTACCGATGGGAGAAACTTAATCACGCAATGGTTGGAACAGAAACGGAATAGTAGTGGTGTAATGCCAAATGATTTTATTTTTGTCAACTCAACCGCTGGTTTAGAGAACGTTCAATATGACCAAATTAAGTATTTGTTTGGTCTGTTTAATTATGATCACATGAACTACGAGAAAGTTAGAGATACCTCACCGAATGGTGAACCATCTATTAAGGAAAAGACTAATGCGGCGATTAGAGTGTTGCGAAAGAATAGCAATGGGTTTGTTCTTTTAGTAGAAGGCGGGAGAATAGATCACGCGCATCATGACAATTATGGCGCACATTCGCTTTACGAGACAATTGCTTTCGAACAAGCGATTCAGTCTGCAATGGATTCGTTATCCGAAGATGAGACCACTATAATAGTGACTGGAGATCACGCACATAGCTTTACTATAAATGGTTACCCGAATAGGGGAGCAAATATTTTCAATGTGGCCGAAACTGATAGTTATGGCATACCTTATACAACATTACTATACGGCAATGGTCCTGGATTTGTGCCGCACCCGAGACCTGATCCAACCTCTGATGATAGCGGTATGCACTATTTTTATCAATAGTTTATGCTTTTGTAACAAAAATCGAAATTTTAATCTTTAGGAAGTCTTGCTTATCGTCAACATTCTGCTGTGGGTCTTAGTTCATCAGCGCATTCCGGCGAAGACGTTGGTACGGGTTTAGATTGACTTAAATCCCAATTTTAAATTTATTATTTTTTTGCTTTTTTTATTCAAGCTGTTCACAGCAGAGGTCCAATGTCTCACTTGTTTCAAGGAACACAAGAGCAATCATATGTAGCGCATGTTATCTCATTCGCCGCTTGTATCGGTGATTATCAGTATGAACCGCATTGCACAACAGATCAAAGTTCAACATCGATTCTATTTCTATCTATATCTGCCATGTTTCCCGTTTTATCAAGTTTATTATACTGTATAATGTTGTTATAAATGTTTTTTTTTAATTTTGCTAATTTTTGTGCCATAACTGGCAAAGAATTATTTTGACTGTAGATGTTTTTATGAATTTTTACTTTTCGTTAATTACTGTAAGATATATTCAGTATTTTTGATCACAAAATACGAATTCTCTTTGAATTTTCATGAACCCAATATACTGTATAGAAAATGTTTTTATGCCATAATTAAATCACTTATTATCTTCCACTGAAAAGTCTAGGAACACCATTGGATTTTGTGAAAGTGATATTGTATTATTGTTTCTGGTTAATGATTAATTAAAGGCATATAAAGTACATGATTTTAGTGATTAATTTATATTGATGCGTGTAATTTAACGCGTAGACGTATAAGTGATAATTTCTTAGTTTTTAATGAATTTTATTAATAAATGTGTGCACAAATTCGAAATACAAATTATATGGTAAAAACCAAAACGAACAGTGTTCCCAATACAAATATATGTTTAAATAAATTGAAGTGAAGTTGAATATATTGGCCACTATACTGACCAGAAAGGTGTATAAGCACAGTATTATGTAATATGAAAGTAGAGGAATAGAGAATAACAAACTAATAAATTGGTGGTCAGGACAGATGGCTTGACAGTTATGGCCCTTTGTCTTGACACCTGGATCCCCTTAGGCTATAGACGAAAAGGTAAGAAATTCGTAAATAGTTACGTAAAGAAAAGGTTTAGCATGAGAAAATATATTAAAGGAAAAAGGTATAGCGTCATTCCCCCTACCTTAAGACAATTGGTCTCCAATTGTTGGCGTATTTTTTGGATGACCACTGTCCATAAGGTTCTCAACCCTTTTCTTTTTCCGTTCACTTGTGTTTACTGTATTAAGAGGTGATGTTTTTGTTTCTATCTTATTATATATTATTACAATTATTATATTTTTTTATGGATAATTTTAATTAAACGTTTAAGTTCGATTTGATTTGCCGAAACGTGTATCTATTCTCGCTTATTTTGACGATTTTGTTGCTCGTATTAAAATGTAAGTTTCTATTTATTATTTTTTTATAATCGCACGTTTACATAGAAAGTATTCGTCTTCTATTTGTCTGATATTGTTACGCAACAAATTCTCTGTTTAACTGTTTATTTCCGACTTGACGTCGGTTTCAAATTCTTCTACATTTGTTATTATGCTGTAACGAACTTTTCGATTAACTCCAAGATGGCATCCGAGGAAAAGCACTTCTTATTCTTTGCAGATAAACTTCTTTTGAGTTGGGTAGACTCCTAACCCATTTTATCAAAACAAGCCATATACGCCCACCAAGGTTGGCCTTAGTTTCTAGTAATATATAAAAAAAGAGGTGGAGCGCAAGTCGGGGTTTCGAGGTGTCAGGCACATCCTTAATCAGGAGGGGTCAAAAAAATTAAAATGCCTTTCTACATCTAAATTACTTAATTCAGCTCAAAAATGGAGTTAAAAGAAGGTTAACTCGATTGTGTGGGTTGTCTCTCCTGGAAAATGGTTGGGTTCATAATGGGTAGTTAGATAATGTACAATACGGATAGGGAACGGAATAAGAGGGTGAGGTTCGGAATTATCTGTCGATGTTCGGGATGAACGGGTTGACTCCTTAATGGGCGGTTGGAGTGTGGCTATGGCTGGTGGAATTTGCCGTGGGTGAATGGGGCCCGGCATGGGCCAATGGAATCCTTACTGGGCGGATGGGGTCCGTGTTAGAAATATTCTTCGTCACATTTATCATTCATCTAAATGAGCTGAGCAACTAAATTCAAGTACTGACTGAATCAGTTAACTGCGATGCAGTACTTCTAAGTCTTTGGAGATACACATCTTTTGAGTTGGATAGACTCCTCATCCATCATATCAAAACCTAAGCCATATTTGTAGTTACAATATATACTTTTTAACTCAATTCTTCACTCAAAAGTCGAGCTTATAGATTTGACCAAGTCTGCCTATCTGTTGTTCGCTCTACGTTATTACTCTACAATAAATAAGCTGTTTTAAGCTCACTTTCACGAGCTTATGGATTTGACCATGACCATGTTTGTATGTCCGCCTGTCTATCTGTCCTTCAATTTACAATAAAAAATTTTATTGCATGCTGATATTTAAAAGGGGATTGGGTATCATGCTATCAAATGTCTATAATTTAATATATTTGTGACATACAAAGTTAATTGAAGAAATTACATAAAAAAGTTTTTAAAAATCATAAAGTCATGTGAAAAAAGTTTTATTTATTTATAGATTTGTAACAAAAACTGTCTGAGCTTATTTATAAAAATTGACTAATTTATTAAAAAGTTATTCATCTTTAAAAGTGTGCCGTTACTCTATCGATCACCCTCGGTAAGTATAATATAAACTATATGAAAGTGAAATCTCTGTGAATGTGTCGTTATTGTTTTTATCTGAGTTTCGTTTTTATTCTAAACGTTTTTGTAGCCACAAATAAGCACCACTCAGCTATGATTGTAATAATATTCATATAACAATAATACTATTATTTTGAGTTCTCAATAAACAATTTAATCTAGAAAATGAGAAATACAACAACAAAATTGAAAGTAAAATTAAATATTTAATGATCATTTTTCTAAATTAAGTTTTTTATATAAAATGCGATATTATAGATAATGCAAATCTATATTGGCTAATAAACCAAATGAATTTAGTATTGCGTAAAAAGTGAATCATTATTATAATAATAATAACGATGAATCAAAACCAGAATTAGTCGTTGGTTCTTTCTAGTAGAAGTTATTTATTTTTGAAAAAAACATCCAAAAACTTAGTTTAGTAGAAATGAATTATTTCTGCCACCGAATAGAAGGGAATTATGTTGTAACAAATTTTCAAAATAATACAATTAGTGGCGATAGAGTAGTTCGAATTATAACTTTATGGTATAATATATTGCCATATATTTATCACCAAACAAGCAAAATATGTGGCGTTTTAATTAAATTGATTGCAGAACTTTCGATAAAATATGGATATAGGTTTTAAAAATAAACAAATATTAAGCTTAAACTTACGTTTTGGTTAAAATCTATTTTTATTTAGCGTCTATGTTTATAAAGATAAAAACATGAAGAAAGTTGTTGGAGTGCAAGACCTACTGGATGGTGGCGAAATAGATATAAACCTGGTACCATTTCCACAGGTTTTCACTGAAATAGTGAACGTTAACGTCTCATCAATGACTCGAGCTATTGGGATATTTGGAGGCAATCATATTATTTCAATCTCCAAATCCTTAGATTGGCCACTATTCACGTATTTCAATAGCTTTCAAACATTTGTGTGGCTATTTATCCTGTTGTCTTTAATGTCAATTTGGTTATTTACAATTATTAGTAATAAACTCTATAATAAAAATAGAGTTTTCGTTACGGTTTGGCGATACTGTTCGGTTTTATTATCAGAACCGTTTCCATCGATTGCTTACACAAAGTTAATAAAATTGACATCTCAGCGTTTAATGATCGTATTTTGGTTGTATTATTGTACATTATTATTGGCTGCATTTTCATCCGTATTACTCGGCCATTTTATGCAATCAAAGATTATTGATAATATCGACACGTTTGAACAACTTTATGACGCAAAACACTTGAAAATAATGGCTAGTAAAGGTTATTACTTTTACTATTATATCGGGAAGTTTAAAAATAATGACATAATGGCTAATGATTTTAGCAAACGTTTAGAAATTACAAATGTTAGGAACCCATTCGATCAAATGGGATATTCGGATGTAAAAATCTTTATGAATAAACTTAAATCGGGGAAATACGTTTATATTATTACTAAGCCAATCCTCGACAGTATATTCTATTACAAAAATACCGAATGGACGGACTCATTGAAACGTATATTTCATGCGTCTATTGGTAGTATTGGACAAAATTACTATGCACTGCCAATTATTGGTCATAAAAATGAATTAAATAATAATTTAAACTCTATGTAAGATGTAATTTAATTATAATATTTTCTATTTTCGATCTGATGATGCGTTCACAAATATATCTATAGGATTAAAATGGTTTATGAAACCGGAATATATGATAACTGGGTTTATTTGGTGAAAAATCCAACAAAACCTATTACTAATAGGAAAATATGGATGGAATCATATGCGTATTTCGAATTGAATACTATTCGGTTTAAGGGAGTTTTCTATTTATGGCTTATTGGAAATTTCATCTCATTTGCTATATTTATTTCTGAACTTTTTAATTACAATAAAATTTTAATTGAAAGCAATGCAAAAGACTAGATTTAAATTAGTTTTAGCTCACTTTCCAAAATATAACAATGTAACACAAAACAAAACGGTTGAATATATCTGCTATATCTGCAGTATTGTTGCGTTTTATAACAAAATAAATTATAAGTGAATAACATTTTACTTAATTTAAACTATATTAAAGATTTGTTGTTTTAATTAATGTGATCCCGAATCCTCCCCTACTTTTAGGTGGGTGTGCGATACATCACTTCCTATTATCCATTTTGCGCAATCCTAAAATCTTTGGAATTAAGCTAACCTAATATCATCTAAAATAATTAACCATATTTAGTATATTTTTCAAGTTAATTTGAAAAACTCGTTGCATAGACAAGATCCACTTACGCAAAACAAAGTAGAAAGCGATTTGACGATAGCTCTGATCCGGATGCTAGTTCTCGTTTATTTGAGATAAATCCTTATCAATGATGGGCGAAATTAGCATTGCATTACTCTTTGTGGATAATTAGGTCAAAAATGTTTTAAAACAGCTAAATACGGATTATTATATGAATCTGAAAATCATATTTCTATCCCTAATTCTTCATACATATTTTACTACCACTTATTTTTGCTAATCTTAGATGGAACTGATCATAATGGGAAATTGTTCCGAATGCTTGATTAGTTACCTGGAAAAATGAGTATTTATATTCGGAATTAGTGAAACATTTATGCTGTTTCCATAATGAAATGAATATTTTATTTAATTTAAGCGAAAAAATACAGAGCATTGTTATACCGCATTGCCTTAAGAATTACATTATCAAATAAAATAAGGATTAATTTATTGCCCGAAACGACGAAAAGAGAAAAAAAGCGAAAGATAAATTGAACGAAAACCGCATGCGCTTCTGCCGCAGATATATATTAACAGCCAACAGCGAAAATCTCACGCACACATTGAAAACGAAAACCTATTACACAGTGCTTTACATTTATTGAATTGTGCATCTCTTTTCTAAACGCTCTCATCAACGCACACATACACACACAAACTTCGCAACTACTATATCATTGGCTTCGTTCGCACTAGAATCACGGTCAAATAACTCACCAACAATTTTCTACCTTAACTTCTATTTCATAATATTAGCGCGGCACACACTTTCGCTTTCATTCACCCGGCTATTCGTATTTGTGTATTCATCGCGCGCCACGCAATTCGCTTATTGATGTCCTTAAGCTGTTTTCCATTATCTCTTTGAAGACAAAATTTGATTCACTATAGCACTTCTGTAATAATATAAGCTTCGATGAAACACACGCGTAACGCACACATGCAGCGAATGTGAAAAGCTTTTAGTGTCAATAAGTCTTCTATTTCTCTTCTCAATATATCTCTATATTTTATTTTGTCAATTTTAATCACGTCAAAACTGTTTGTCATACTGCGTTAAGACATTACCGCTGCGAATTATATTTTGTTTAGCCGATCTGTCTTATTAATTATCGTTTCATTGCTTAGTGGTCACGAGTTATACAAAAGAAAAGCGATAGCAGTTTTGCTCTGTGTTCACGTTTTCGACGTTAGAAAAACTAAGTTAACTTTCATTGCGTGAAAAAGAAAAGTTAAGATGAAGAATTAATAAAACTCCTTTTGGCTCGAATTTTGAGTTCATGTGAGTAAAACATTTTTATTATTTAAACCATAAACTTAATTATGGATCGAAATGAGATATTTTAATCCTTAAAAATACTTTTATTTCTACTGTTAATTTACAATACAGTGGTTGTATTAAAAGCTTTCCTGTGTTAGAGTAATCAAGTTTGCATAAATAATATTATTTCTTTAAAATTAATTTTAAAAAATTTTAAAAATTAACATTATGATATTAATGTGTCTTTAAAATCTACCCCATTTCGGACAAATGATATATTTCAGAGATCGGAGGAACTAAATTCAATTTTTTAAAGTGAAAAAACAAAAGAAAGAGAATGATAATTACTTAAATTAACGGAAATAAATTATTGAAACGTCTTCAGTCCAAGAGTTGGAAATAAATAATTTATTTTGTCTATACAAATAAATATTGAACAAGAGTTTTGCAATAAAATAAGATTTGTCCATGTAAGTGCGCATTAAGCTTATAAGATAATTAATGCATTTGTTGAATTGATTAAAACAAGAGTGGAACACACAAAAGATGGCATATTGAATCAGAGAAGGTTTACTGGTTGAAGTGTCACGGAAATGGGAAATTAGCGAATCGGTGCAGGGATAGTGACTGATCAGGATCGGGGAACTGTTTGGAATTTGGTAGTGGGTGGGGCGACGGAAATGTTATTCGCGGAACATGGGACAGACAAACATTCGGCACACAGACATATCAATTATATAATGGCAAATTTTCAATATGCCATAAAAACAAACCTGTATGGTTTTTTTATGTTGTTTGAAACACTTAAATTTTTTTAGGACGAGTTTTTTTTTGCTATATTAAATTATTTTGAACCCTGTTTTATTGATGAGCGAATATTAATAAATATTTAATTAAATTTCCCGTACAGTTAATATATTTCTAATTAAATATTATATTAAATTAGTAAAATGGACTATAATATTAAATATGAGTTAATTAATTTTGCTTTGTTCAAATATTAAAGTGATTTCGGGATTTCTTTAATTTTTTTACTTATTTTTTTAAGAATATTTATTTTCTTTGTTTAAAATCTTTTGAAATTACTGATTATAATTTGTAAATGCTTTTTACAAACAATTGTTCACATATTCAGTACACTCAAAGTGCTTCAATAGCTTTACAGAAATTATTACATGAATAGTTTAAATGAAATTAAGATTAAGAGCTCAAATTTAAATTATTAAAATCTTTTTAAATTTTTATTTAAATTTTTGAAACTTAACAATGGAATATATTTACGCAGTCAGAAAATTTCCATTTAGTGTTCCAATTATAAAATCTTTTGATTTTAGCAAAATTTGCGAAAACTTTCCACAGATTTTAATCAGATTATAGCTTACACTAAGTGTCAAATTTTAGTCAAAAATGAAAGCATTAATCAATAAAAACTTTTTAAGACAGCTTAATTTTATTTAATTTATTGTAGCTTTCGGAGAGCCCTCTATATACATCATACAGCAATTTTAATTATGATTTCGCATAGATTACAGACGCTATTAAGTTTTTTTTATAAAACAGAGACGTATACCTAATAAGTCTGTGAACAAAACTATGTAATTTAATAATAGAGTAATAACTGTACATAATTAGTTTTAGCATAATGTCATTAAACAATTCGTGTTAAAACTTTTAATTAAATTTAAAGATATATACAGTTAATCCTAAAGCCATTTATTTCACAATTTTATATAATTATTATACATTATTTATATGACTTTGTTTCGTTAACTTTATTTGTAAAATTAGTTAATTTATAATTATTAAGATTCTGATATTTACTTGCTATAGCTTTAACTTTAATTAAAAGTTTTAACTCGAAACATTAAACTCTAAAGCAAACTGGCCTAAAAAGTTTTTGGTCAATAATGATATTCACAGTTAACAATGAAAATATTTAATAAAAATTCAATTGCAAGCTTCATGATTTAAAAAATGGTGAAAAATTATATTTAATAAAATGTTTTTACTCATTGACCGATGAACATACGATTGGGCTACTATTTTCACAGATAACACATTCGAATCATGCTTTTTTAAACTTTTTAAAGATTCCCATTATAGCTTACTGAGACAGTTTTATAAACTAAACTTGTCCTTAAATGACAGCAAAACAAAGGAAAAAATAAATTGAATTAAAGTTTAATTTTGACTGCACGTTGTCGTGCGAAAAATAAACTCAGCCACACGTTAGCCAACTGACAATCAAACTCATTGTCGGTTTACACCCAACGTGTCACCGAAATTAGTGCGAGTGTTCAAAGTCTATTCTTTATCTATAACGAAATCTGTGTCTTCAAATTATGTTAACTTTCGTCTACAGTCTAACGTATTTAAACCAGTTTTTCTCCGTGTTTGCGCTAACAATAGGGTTTTAGTTAATGTATTAAATTTTTTACCTGTGCATGAAAAAAATTAGAAAACTTCTATTCATATTTTTTCCCCAATAAACCTATTTTTATTATTATTTTGAATTGTATTTGTTTCATATTTTATTAAACCAAATATTTGTCCACGTAAATCAATCAAATTAAATAGTTAAGGTAACCGTACAGTATTTAGAAGTTTATATCAGTAAGTCAAATATTCTAATGTCCCAAATGAACCTCTAATTTAATAAACATAAAACATAGTGCATTCAAATCAGAAACTAAAACCATAAAATAACGCGTATTTCTTCTGTCCATTACAGTCCACTCAGCGTTTTGTTACTTAGCATCACATTTTGTCGCTTTGCTTAAGCGGGACAACGCACATGATTTTTTAAAAATTCAAAATCATCAAAAATCCGGTATAAAATTGTAGACATTAAGCGCTTTGCAGCGAAATGAAAATACTGTTAAAAAAAGAAGTGGAATCGCACTGGTCTGCTGCCACTTATCAATACATGACAGTTTAAATAGCATATAAATTATTCTTTTGTTGAGCCGAGTATAGTTAGTTTTTTTTGAAGAACATAAATAGAATTTATGAAAAGAATTTAAGTTTTCGATCATTGTAAGCAATATTTTTTTTGCTAACGTATTCTGTATAAACTTAAGAATATTTTACTGCACTCTAAAGCCATTCTAAAGAATAGCCTGTTTTTAACGTTTTTTTGTCAACATTTTACATAAAAAGTTATACAATGTTTTCACAACTGTTTCGCAGAAATAAATGTTTACGTTAACGCGTATAATGCGAGAAATGTAGCTAAAAAACTGGGTGAAACTTAATTAACATTAATGTTAGGCGTGTTTATCTATTTGGCTCATCGTTGACATCTATATATCCGCCTTTACTTTCATTTTGCTTAAAACACGCGAACATTAATATATTTAAAACAAAATTGTGTCTATTATTACTTAATCGTAGTAAATGATTAATACCAGCCTTGCTTAAGAAATTTATTTTTATAAGCAAATGTAGTCGATATTAATAAAATTTATCAAGTTGCCATAAACTTTATCAGTACGCCAACGAAAATTTGTCCGCAAATTATATGTTAAAAAATTTAACAACAAGCGAAACCCGATAGCCTGGCCAATAAAAATAGATGATTTAGCCGTCATTTAAGCTACTCATTAGGAACCATTATTAATCCATCATTCACTTTAACTCGCTCTGACAAATGACATGGCAAATAATTACGCAAACATTTTCTTTCCGCATTATTGCGTGAAATACGAGAAGAGTGAGTACAGTAGTTTAGCTGCGATTTTAATTTCGCAATCATTTAATAGCCATGTATTGGTTACGCACAAAGAGATTCATATGGCTCACTCGCTTTCTTTATCTCTCAATCATACCTTCTAAAATTCTTCGGTAATGGTTTTCTATTAATTTAGATAAAAGATCATTTTTCGTTTTTGTTGCACGATTTTACGCAATACAATATTATTAGTGTTTGTTTCAAAGAAAAGCAATGGTAGAGGCAGAAGTAAAATCACTTATCCAAATGGCAATGTATTTTTATATAGATAAGCAAGCATTTTGTATTTTTAGTTTAGATCAATCAAATGTTTTTATATGTTGTCTAATTAGCTCACTTTATCTGTTTTCATAAACGATGGCAAAGAAACAATATAACAGCGAGATAAAACAAAAATAATTGAGTAAAAAATTATAACATGGTTGAAACAAGAGAAAAAAATTGTTGTTTTTTGTTGAACAATAGTTAGCTTAATAAAAGAAACATTAGGGTTCACTGGAGGAAACTTGTCATTTAGCGAAAACGTTTCATTTCAGATCAAAGATAAACTTTAATTAAAAGGGCTGCCAAAAATACGATTGTTTGTTATAGAAAAATTTTTCTGTATTTGGCTATATTGTGCGTTTCTATAGTGACTTCGATCTACCAATTATTCTATAACTTATTTTATTAGTTTGTTTGTTTTAATCATCTCCGAACAAAAATACACAGTTTATTAAACAGAAAGATAAACGGGCAGAAAGTTGTTCTGTAATGAAAACGCAATACCCTTCAGCAGAACTGCTAGTGTTGTCATTAGTTTACGATTATTATTAAAAATCTGAATTGTAATGATAATAATGCAAGACTCTGTTCAAACACATATTTTCTCTTTAACGCCTTTATCTAACATCCCACTTATTGATAGTATAGGAGAGGAGAAGAGAGGGAGAGAGTGAAAGAAAGCGTATTAAGATTTTTCTAATATAAAGAATCAAAAGATTATTCTTATAGATCTTCTAAAATTGTAATAAAAAGTCTATTGATAATAAAATAAAAATTTACAAATACTCAAAAAAGTGCTATTATAAAAAAAACGGTTTCCGCTACTATTCCCGCAAATATTGCATTTATTTTGTTGTCACAGGCAATTTAATTTTATGAAATAAAACTATTTTGTTTGACTAAGTAAGAAACTTACATACGCGCAAACACTTTAAATGCTTGAATATATGCGTTAATTGCTAATAAAGGATAACTATTTATGCCACATTTCCAGTGAAAATATTTAATTTAATTTTTCTTTTTTTGCTGCGGTAATCACATTTTTTCTTTTATTTTGCATTGCATTCATTCTTGAAAACAAAATTGTTAAGTCAATAAAAGAATTCCATCTTTCTTTAATTCGAACGCAAACACTTTTTGTTATTAGCCTAATGTTTTTTTATTCTTAATTGTTTTTTATTTGCCATCAATTAGTGGATATAATTGTAAATAGAGATAGTTTAGCTAGTAATTAGATTAGAAAAGTTATCTTTACAAACAGACAAATTTAAAAATGGTTTAATATCATAAAATTTAAAAACAAATGCTAACATTAAATATAACAAAGTTAAAAAATGAGTTAATTCAAAATCAATGTAATAGATTGTTCAAGAGTCAAATTTAATTAAGCGTTAATAATTTATTGGATTATTTTTTTTGATTTTACTGTCAACATTGCTTTTATTGAACAGCATTATTCCGTGGTAGTCTATGTATTTTAATTTTTGGGGAAATACGATTATTTTAAGTTTTGGGGAAATACAATGGCATCAGTGCTAATAGAAAATTAAAACAAAATTAGTATACACTCCAAGTCTAGTTATAGACATAAAATTATTTCTCATTTATTTCTCTCTAACTTTGCTAACGTATGCTTAACCTATAAACGTAAATCATAAAGGAAAACACTTGAGTTAAAGATTTTTCTTTATCTTACCGTAAATGTTGCGTACTGTACAGACTGTTTGCAGTAAGTGTTGGTCATTGTGAGTGTTACACAAATTGTCACTGAATGAATAGAAGATAAAAAAGAGTAAAAATGTTTTTAAGTTGAAAAAATAAATTGAAAGATGTGTACTTCTTTCTACAGTAAATGTCTACTACTATAAAAATTAAATTAGTTTTTTTCTAAGAATAATAAGAAAATAAAATGTTACAAATTTAGTTGATCTGTGGCGATTATCTCAGAAACTTTGAAACTTCGATTTGGGGGGTTTGCAGGTAAACGGTTTTAACGGGCATATATTCTTTCTGACCGATGCTGTGCCGTGTCATCCATGTCTTTAACCCAAATGAAATCTAGTGGCTTAAATTTTATTTAGTCGATAAGTTATTCTATCCTAGAATAAACTGCCTATAAGTTGATTATTCTCGTTTTATTGCTGTCTTATTATTTTTGATTTTTTGCTCACAAGGTTTTAATAACATTCCCAGAATTTAAAAACCAAATAACTATTAAATCTCCGAAATTTTATTCTTAATCATCATTTTTATTATATTCGTAATTTTCAATTCGTTAAATTATACATGAATAACGACGATTATACTATAGATATGACGAACAATAACCATATCGGTTGAGCGTATTAATAAAATTTTCGATTTTCCACTCTCCGGCCAAAGTGAACGCCTGTATATCGGCGTTGCACTGCTTAAACCGTTCAAACTGCAGTCTACCATTTGCTGTAGAATTGAAACGAGGCGGTAAAAACAATGGTTTGCATCAACGGTTTCCACTATTTCCAACATCAGGTAGAATATAATTGTGATCATATGCGGTGTTGTCGGTGAATTTAGGGAAAAAATTGGCAAACACTTGCCGCGGCAAAGCGCTTCTCAATTACACAACCGCTGCTGGATTTTTAATTATACGATTAACGATTATGAACAACGTTAAGAACCGCTTCGACCATCACATCTTTAATGCAAAATTGCAAATTTTTTCACGAGTCACGAGTGTATTGTTATATTTGAGTACTCTATCGGTGGCGATGTCCGAAAATACTAAACTACTGTTGTACGAAATTAGTACGGCGGTATCTGTCTACCAAACGAGCCTAAGCCCACAGGTTTTGATAGATTTGTCAGGTTTAACTGTACATTAAATTGCATGAAAACTTTGTTTAAACGTTTTTGATGAGTTTTATTGATTAAATAAATAAATTTATATTATTTATAAAGTTTCAAATTTTTTATTACAACAATGGTCCCCGAATTCAATTGAACAACCTAGACTTTTTAAATTTTTTCTATTTTTTTTATCAAACTGCAAATTCGTCAGATATATGGATTTAACGATTCTGTCCGTCCGTCCGTCTGTCTGTGCACACTCTTATGTTAATTAAGGGAATTTTTTCTTTACTCTAATAAAGGGATTTTACCAACTTCTTAAGTTAATAAAGGGATTTTGACCTATTTCATATGCAAATAAAGGGATTTTCACCTATTTTTTATGCTAATTAAAGGATTTTTTTCTTTACTTAATAATAAAGGGAATTTACAAATTTCTTATGTAAATATAAGGATTTTGATCTATTGGTGAATGCTAATTAAGGGATTTTAAGGTCAAAAAGGGCAAAATATAGGGTCAAAAATACTAAAAAGTATGCTCAAAATTGGCATTAAATTGGTCAAAAATGGCCAAAATTGTGTCAAAATTGGCAAAAATCTGATAAATATTGACTTACAGACTCAAAATGGTAAAAAAATTACCAAATAAACTGGCCGAAATGGGCAAAACTAGGCTAAAATGACAATAATTTGATTAATAACTTAAGTGGCGTATTCAGCTTTTTGCAGTAAAAATATGAATTTTTAATCTCAAAAAGTTTGCAAAATTTAGCCAAAATAGGGGAAATTCGGCAAAAATGTCGAAACTTAAAGTGGCATATGCCACTAATAAACGATAATAAAGTGATTTGTTTTTGATTTCATCTGCTTTTAACATAAT
>JAQIXJ010001306.1:0-21800 GCA_034700185.1 Phthiracarus laevigatus
TTCAATACAGTATTCTTCATAGTATTTTAAAAATGTTGATTTACCACACCCAATGTTTCCTTCGATTGAAATAATATATGTTTTTTCTTTAGAACATATAAAAAAATTATAAATTTTTGAAGAAAAATAACTTACGAAGCTTGAAATTATGAACAACAATTGATTGAACATTTTTAAAAATATAAATGAAACTCAAAACGATTTTAGCTTTATAAACCTTTTATTAAATTGTTATCAAATAAAAATGAATAATCTTAAAAAATCTAACATTAGATTAAAATGTTTATTCCTGATGAACCAAAACCTTTATCTTCTCTATCTGTTGTAGACAATTCAGCAGTTTCCATTAAAGTTGTATTAGCAATTTTTTCACATATTAATTGTGCTATACGGTCACCCTTATGAATATAAAAATCTTCTTTGCTAAAATTATATAAAATAACACAAATATTACCTCGATAACCTTCATCTATAACACCACCTGCAACTGTAACAAAACTTTTCCAAGCTAACCCAGAGCGAGAGGCTATTCGACCATATGTTCCTTTTGGTAGCTCAATAGCAATATCAGTTTTTATAAGTTCTTTTCCTTGACTTGGAACAACATAATAATATGCAGAGAACAAGTCGAATCCTGCATCTTTTTCTGAAGCTTTCAATGGTGCCAACGCATTACTTGTTAGTCGTTTAAATTTTAATACTCGCTGCATGACTAAATCTTTAAATGACTTTGATTAACACAAAACAAATGATTTTATAATAATTAACTGAAAAACTATTTAGAAGTTTATTAAAATTTTATGAATGTAATATAAAAAACCAATTGTACAATATTTAGGAGTAATTTTAAATTTTAAAAAATCTTATTAAAATTTTTAATTTAATTAAAAGTATATTGGGAATTATTTTTTAGATTTTTTCTTTCTTTTTTTAGTTTTATCTTCAAATAGATCTTCAAAATATTCTACTGCTTCAAGTAAGTTTGGTATGAGTTCTTTTCCTATTTCATATCTAAATTTACTTACTTGATATTGGTCGTCTTTTTTATAAACTTTAAAAAATACTATTTTATTATTGCATAATCCAATTGCATCTCTAATTCCTAGTTTAACTTTGTTGGTTATTTCATCGTTTTCATTCGGAACTTTCAATTCCAAGTCAAAGTCTAGAAATAAAATACAAATACTTAGTTATGATTTTATTTTATATTAAGCATTAATTATAATACCTTCAGATTGAGATTTTTTAATTTTTTTAATTCGTTTTGAAGATTTTTTTTTCTTGATCTCAATGGAGTTATTATCGTCATCGCTTTCCTCTGAACTTTCAGATAAATCGTCAACACATTTTGCTTCACGATCTAAATACTCCTCAACTTTGTTAGCACTCTTTTTAGGCATAGTTTAATGTTAGCAACTGTTCGCTAGTTTTATATAAAATAAATTATTATATCCAAACTCAAACCTTTTATATAGTTTCTTTATCCTTCAAATTTGTTTTTTATTTTATTTTCTAATCTTACTATCAATCAAAAATAATTTTTTACTTATTGTTTAAAGTAATACTTGAAAAATGATAGTACTGCATATATAATTATCTATTGTTCATTGTTATGTAAATCAATTATAATAATTTATTATTTTAAGTAGTGTCTGGTACATGATAGTACTACATTTATAATTAACTATTGTTCAATGTTATGTTAATCAAAGATAATTTACTAATTTAACATAGTATAGTACTTGAAAGTACTGTGTTTATAATTAACTATTGTTCATTGTTGTCAATCAATTATAATTAACTAAATTAGAAGAGTCTATTACTTGAAAGTACTGCGTTTATAACTAACTATTGTTCATTGTTTTGCAAAATACATAATTAAATTATAAATAAAAATATTCTCTGGTAATTAACGTTACTGCATTAATAATTATCTTTTGTTCATTGTCCTGTTAATCAAAGATAATTTACTAATTTAACATACTGTGTAGTACTTGAAAGTACTGGGTTTAAAATTAACTATTGTTCATTGTTGTCAATCAATTATTATTAACTTATTTTAAAGAGTCTAGTACTTGAAAGTACTGCGTTCATAATTAACTATTGTTCATTGTTTTGCAAAACACATAATTAAATTATAAATAAAAATATTCTCTGGTAATTAACGTTACTGCATTAATAATTATCTTTTGTTCATTGTTCTTAGATTTTTTTAACTAATTAATTTTTTTTATTTATAAATCTTGAAATATAAGTATAAATTGAGTAGATATCAAAGAAACAAATCACTCATTCTTATGATGGCTATGTACAAAAGTCAAAATTATGACTATATAAAATACTTTGAAGGACTTTGTAGACATGAGATAGAAAAACTTTTTGAAAAAAAATTAAACGAAGATGTCCTTTTATCAGTCTGGAAGTCAATACAAAACAATCACGCATTGGAAACATTAAATCAAAATTTGGTTGACGAATTTAAAAGCGAACTTGAAGAAGAAAAAATAAAAGAGCTTAACTTTTGGAATGGTAATTAAAAAACATTTAATAATTGTTATTTAATCTATTTTTTTACAGAAGAAGTAACAAAAAATGATGAAAGAGTTTCTTCTTGTTTCCAATACATGGTTTTAATTCATCGAAAGTTGATATGTGTGTTTTGCAGACAACACTCTATGATAAGATTTGATGGATTTTACGCTTGCAGATGTGGTCAAAAACTTAATATTGTTCTATCAAAAAAGCTGTTATTAAATAAAATAGATATTGCACTAAATTACCACAGTTATTTATGTGGTAATGATTATCCTAGTTTTTATCCATACTCTGATTGGGACTCTGATAACTGGAATAATATAATAATAAATTGTAAAACTTGTGGGTTCAATGAGAAAATTTATTAAAATATTTTGCATACAATATAATTTTTTTAGGAATGAAATAAATAAAATACAATAGTAAAAGGATAAAAAATACAAAAATTTATTAAAAAAAACAAAACAATATTTGATTACTTAAAAGATATTTAGAATAATTTATAAAAATATGTGAATATAACATTTTAACTATTTAAGTAAAAATTTACTATTAATTTAAATTAACTTTAATTATAAAAATAAAATTATATATTGTTTATTATATATGAAAATATGTATATTATAATTGAATATAAAATTATTAAAATATATTGTATATATTAATAAAATTTATTGTAATTTATTGTTAATTATAAAATAACAATAGGTGTTTGATTTTTGTTTCCAAAGCATTAATTATTTTTTGTCGGTTGAAGGTTCATACATTTCCACATCTATAAACAAAAAATTAAGTTTTAAGACAATAATTTTTTAACATTAATAACTAATTAAAATACCTGAATCGCTTTCTTCGTTTGGGTCTGCACGGAAATATTTAATTACCTTACGTGGCATAGCTTTTGCGGAACGAAAAATTAAATTTTTTAAACACAAAAATATATCTTTATTACCTTTTCTTTTTCTTTTAGTGGATTCTAAGAGTTTTTTAACAATAGGACTGTCACCCGGCTTAGTATTAGTGTTGGTTTCATCAGAAGTATTTGGTTCTTTTTTTATAGTAGGAGATTGATTTGGTATTATAAATGTAGATAGGTTAGGTTTTTGAAGTATTGGAACAGGAGGACCATTAGGTAAAAACGTACGGGTTGGATTAATAGTAATTAAAAGTGTTGGAGTTAAAAGAATTGGTAATGGGTCAGTCATTGTCGATACAGATTTTATATTTTTAGTTGAACTAACAGAAGTATTTAAGGATGATGATGTTCCAGGTAAATCCAAATAAGGTTCTTGTTTGTCGTGTTTTTGTTGATGATTCTGTATAATTTCTGGTGTTTTATTTTCATTTAATTTACCTTGAGGTAATTTTATTGATTCTCCACGAAGACAATCGAAGAACAACTCTTTTTTATTAGCATCGCCTTTAATTACACCAACAATGGATTTTCCTGGGGTTTTACTACAAATACCATGATGTCCATTGGAGCATAAAACAGATTTCTCTCTAATATTTTTATCTATTAATGTACAAACATTTAAATTATTTGTTAAAAATATTTTATTTGTTTACTTTTATCATTTGGTTGTATATTCTCAGAATTAAGTACAGTTGAACCAAGAGCTGACATAACTTGACAAATAGTTATAAACGCAGTCTTATAAGCGCATGGTTTAGCATTTGGAATAGTGTTTGAAGTAGAGTTTGGAGTAGCGTTTGGAGTACTTATTTTTTCATTTTCAGCTGTTTTATTGTTATTAGTTGTTTGATTTTTATTTGGACACATTATTAAATCTGAAAAATTAAAAATTTAAATCAAAACATTTTTATTAGCTTATTTATAAAATTTGAATTTACAAGTCTTTTAATTTATTTTTATAATTATTTATTTTTGCTTTCTTTTTATTAATTTTTTTAAATAATTGGTCTGCTTCTATTTTATACATTTTTTTTAATCTTTCTACTAAAGACCCTTTCGCTCCGTAATCTTTGTCGAATTGTGCTTTCATGCGCGCACACCATTCTGCATTTTTTTTGTTAAGTTGAATCCATTTAGAAAACATTCGTTGATATTTACTTTCTAAATGTCTAATTTTAGTGATTATTTCATTTTTTATTATGCAAGGTTCCATTTTAAGAGCTAAAACTGATTTCTTTTGCTTTTTCACCTGACGTCTTCTAAAATTTCTACGCTGATTTTTTACTGGTTTTTCTGACACCTATTATTAAATGAATAATAAATATAATAATGTTATTTGTACATTTTATAAAACATTGTAAAATTATTTTTATCAATTGTTTTCGTTATGATTGATTAGTTGCATTTGGTTATTATAAGAACAAATGGTAAATTGTTTATTAATAGTTTGGTTTAGTTTGGATAAAACTGGATAAAAGAATGTTGTTTATAAATAATTTTGTTACGTTTAGATTAAGTATAAAATAACTGAAATCGTTAAATACATTGGATAATTTTAATCGTGTTGAGTAAGAATGGAATGATTTTATAAATGTTTGGAAATTATATGAGAAAAGATTGTTTGGGAATTATTTTGACTAAATATTGAAATAAATAATTGCATTGGATGCGTTGAAAAAGAATGAGGAGTTGTTTAAATAAAAACATAAGGATAATTTTATATTTTATGTGAAGGAAAGGAATGATTTAAAAAAAGTTTGTAAATAATAAGTAGAAATAGGATGGTTAATGAATAGTTTGCTTAAGTTTTGAAAAAATGGATATGGTTTAGAAATATTTAGGTAAGACAGATATGAGGCATATATGGGGGTTTTTGGGAAATTTTTGATAAGTTTGGATAAGATGTGATGTTAGAGAAAGGGTTAGACTTAGATTGGGAAAAATAAGAACAAATTTGTTTAAGTTGGTTAGAAAAATGGAGGTTTAATATTAATTTGATAATGTTGGCTGCGAATACTTTGGAATACATTGTAAAATTAAAAGTAAGGTAAAGAAAGTTGGAATGTTTTAAATTATTATTAAATGTAGATTGGGGGGTTATCTTATGTTGTATCGTTGGCCTATAATGTTGTGTAACTTTGAGTTAGCACCTCGTTCAAGGGCCCTTCTCAAAGCTTATGCATATTTAAAATTTCTTAAATTTGTTTATTAATTTTTTGTAAAATATTTCAAAATACATTAATCATTATCAATATACAACTATTAATTAACTTTAAAAAAACATTTTATTATGGTTCATCGAAAAGATATGCCATTTAAAAGATGAACTGGAACGTGTTGCTGAATCTAATCAATAAATTAGTTTATTCATTATATAATGTAAAACAAAAGTATGATCGCATAAACTTTCCTATTTAAGAAAAATATTGTATTAAATTATATTATTGAATGAATTGAATTAATATTTAAGCTTAAATGAAAGGATTTTTTTTAACTTTATATGCATTATGGATAAGATACGAAATTTAATTTAAGTTAACGAATCAATATTGCTATAGTGTGAGAGGACTAGAACTTTAGAAAATATAAAAAATTTCATTCGACATGTATAACTCGAGGTATTAATTACATGTCACTATAATATAAAACAATAAATGATTATAACAGCTATTTATGTAAACGGATAGCAACTGAGTAATATACCATCAAAAACTGATTAAAATTATACAATTATTGTTTTAACTCAATGTTTACTAATAAAAGTCATTAAAAGTCATTTAATAGTTGCATAACAAAAATATAGTTATATTATAAAGAAAAAGTTCTCATTATAGCGATTTGTAATTATACCTCGAGATCTAGCGAATCGGTTAATTATTTTAGGTTATATTGTATATAGAATTATGGTAGTAATTTATAATCAATATAACATTTAAATTGATTTTTACTCGATATTTCAGTTATGCACCGAAATTCGTTAAAAGGTTTCAATTTATAGTCTATGTTTTAAGGTTATGTGTTTAGTTAAAAACTTTGTTAAGATTAAGATTTAATTTTCACTCAAATCAAAATTAAATACTACTATAGCTTAATTCTGATGTTAACAGACATAATAAAAAATATAAGCTCTAAGCGAAAGTGAGCGAATGTGTACGATACGAGGAAACTGAGGTATCACTATCATATATCTTTTTATTATTTCACTAACTTTTTGCTTAGTATTTGTATTAAATTAAGCTTATTAATGCAGTGGTACTTAATAATCATTAGATTTTAATCTTAGTAATCATAATTTGGTTTATAAATAAACATCATAGAATAAATAATTGATGGGTTTATTTGTTTTGAATTAAAACATTTGAATTTTATCTAAAAAATATAAAGAAATCGTAAATATATAGCAACAACTCGTAGAGTTTGGTTTAATGCAATTAAATATTGTGCGACGCATTAATACAGCACAAATTTACTATTTTTTTGTCCTTAGAAAATATCAGCAGTTCATACTAACAAAATCATCGTTTATTAAAGCATGTTTATAGACTTAGATTCGCTAACTTACGATTATGTCGCTAATTATGATATGTTTTATTTAAAAGTTTCAAACTATAGTTAATCAAAATAAAGTACTAACGCTTTAGATATTTGATATTCATTTTTTCAAAAGCCTTAAAATTAAACAACTTAGAACTCGACGGAAATTTATATTTAAATATGAGAATCACATAAATGTAAAATATTTGCATATGAAAGCAAAATTAAAAAATCATTTGATTCAAAGCAGCAAATTATGAATTGATGGAGCGTTATACAGAATGACATTGAAAATTTTAATTTATATACTGCTCTCTCATTGTTTTATTTACATATAATATTGTCTAAAAGGAAAAACGATAAGCTTAACTTAGCTGATAATATACATAGAAATTAAAGGAAATGTGCAATAATTAGATATGTTTACGAGTTATCTTTCCACGAATAGTCTAGATACACTTCAATCAGATTTTAGATTACTTGGAAACTCATCAATAATATAAATAAATATTCACAACTATTCGAAAATATAAGCTACTAAAGTATTTGATTTATTATTTAACATAAACATATTGATATTTTTAGATAATATAGTTATTCAAATATTTTATAACTTGATAACTATTGTGTAAAAATAGATGGGTAACGTCTATTTATCTATTATAACATTTAAATAAAGTAATAGCCAACTATTTCCAGATTTTTATGAATTAAGTCCACAAAAGATAAAAAATACCAAAATGGGAAGCAATTAATTAAGCATAAAAATGTTTTAATATTGTAACTAAAGAACATAACGTTTCCCAAAAATGTTTAATAAAATTACGTTTAAAAACATAAACATTATATCTTTAGTAAAAATGTTAAATTATTTACCTTTTTGAATACTGTCTCACGATATACACACAAAAAACTTTCGAACAGAGTTTCTAAGTTGATAACTTTAAATTTACTTTAAGTTTAAACCTGACTGCAAACTTTATCGCTTATATATAAAATTTTCTGTGAAATAATTATTGTTTGAAATTATACATTACAATTAAACAAAATAAATAACAATCATTCATTAATTGTATTATATGTTAATATTAAAAACAATCAGTTAATCAGAAAAATTTTTGTTTTTGTTGACACTATATTTTTTATATTTAAATATAAATTTACAACAAAAAATTATTCACATTTACATTGAACCATACAGTTGCAAAGTCAAACACTCGAGTGTTTCGATTGCTTTACATCAATGATTATCAATGTCTTACAATTACAAAAAAGAATGAACTTTAATTATATAAACAATTGTCTTAATGTATTTTAAAAAAATAAGCAAATTGTTTGAACTACATTATAAGCATATTAAATATTTTTGATGTTAGTACGCATTTATTGTTAAATAAGTTAAAAATTCTTATTTCTGTTATTGTTTGTTCATTTTTTTATTATAAGATATCATTAAAATTGCTCATTAAAATTTCTCATTAAAAAATATCTTTGAATTTGTTACCATTGTTACAAAATTGTTTTTTAATTATGTTAATGCTTTCTTTGTGTTAGCACATCATCAATAAACTTGTTTTTCTTTTGTTTAACAACTTTTATAATTGTAGTTTCATAATTTTAATTAAGACGTTTCAAAGTTTAATGTATTCAAAACTTTTTTCAATCTATTTTGCAGCACGAGATTATTACACAAAAGTTAGTTAACTTATTCATAGTACTGGTATAAGTCGCGTATAAAAATGTTTAAGAAAGTTTTGGATTTATGTAATAAATTTTAAAGTGATATTTGCAAAAATAGACTGGAACTCAACGAAATTGTAATTATAAGTTGTTAAACAGAAGAAAAAAGTAAGTTTTTTGATAATTTTGTTTAATTGCTCTCAAACAAACATTTCCTAACAACAGACGACAAAACTTTATTTAAATGTTTATTCCAAAATAAGTAAAAATATGACACGGATTTGGGAATTTTTAATAACTCATTGTTTATTATAATTTAGATAAAAAAATTCTCGTGACTTATCTCAACTTTCAAAATGCACAATAAATATTAGAGACTAAAAGATTTTAAAGATTACAATTAGTTAAACCTTTGAATTGACCAAAAGATTACAATAATTTGACGCAACTCCAATAATTATTTAAATCAATTCCTCAATTTATAAAACTGAACTAAAAATGATTTTTGTAGTGAAAATAAAAGTATAGTTTCTTTGTTATTTCATTAAAAATCTTAGCACTAATTTATAAAACATAATTTAATGTTATTTATACATTCAAGTCTGATGGTTATTATTATAACAGTGTTATCGGAACCGTGAATTGCAGCACTTAATTGAAACGGAGTTTGTTGTATATTTAATAACCATAATAAGCTTATCAAACAGAATAATTGCTATTTTTATTTTTTTATTCACATTTGACGTCAAAATTCTGCAAAATGTACTCATAAAAGTCATTTTGGTTTATACATCATAATTAGGACTTTGAAAATCGTTAGAAAAACTAGTGCCAAATCGTTTGTTAATCGTTAAAAAAGATAGTTAGAAACATTTGTTAGAAATAATAGTTATTAACTTAATTTATAAGAATTTAGTTATTTAAACCATAAAATATTTCATTGAAGCCTTAGTGATATAAGAAATTACTTTAAAATGAGTTTTTAGATAAAGAAACTAATAATTATGATTTATATTATTTTCAGAATTAACTTAATCTAAATAAATTCATACAATCGCGTTTAGTAATTTTTAAAGAGAATATTTTTGTACAAATTTATTAATTTATATAATTTATTGTACGTTTTAAGCTAAAATTTATGAAATCGATAAAAGTATTTAAAATATTTAGATTCGTTAGAATCGTTATAAATTTTAAAGTCAATTTAAGATCAACAATGTTTAATATGGAGTTATATATAACTCGAATTAAGTAATTCTGTTGAAACACTGAATCGTAGATTAGCGATTTTTAAAGCCCTAGTTATAATAAACTTCTACATAAACGACTGTTTATGCCAAACATGCATAAAAAATAAATATAGCAAATTCTTTTTCATCAGACATTAATATAAATGTACTGATATTGTCACTTTAATAGTTTTAATAATATATTCATTTAGAATTAATTTGTGACAATTATCAAACTTTTAAAAAGTCTCAATTCAAGACAATATGAATTATAAGTTAAACAGTAAGTTAAACGAAACTGTTGTCTTAAAATGAGACTTTTTAAAAGTTTAATAATTGTCACAAATTAATTCTAAATGAATATATTATTATACCAAATTCTCTTTTTGATTGGGTATGCTATGGTTATTATTTACACTAGAAATCCCGTTTCAATGACGTTCTGCAAATCAAGGCCACTATTAACTTAGTGATAACCATTTAATTGTGTCTATGAGTGCACACTAACAAATGATACAATGATTACTCTCCCAAAGCTCAATAAAGAATAAATCTAAATTTTCAACTGAGTTACTTGTTTTGTCACGTTGGTCAGTACCGTTATTTATGTTTCTATAATTATTTATATAGAAATTTCTAGTATTGGTTTACCAGATTTAATGGTTTCTCCTTTTTCGAATTCGAAATTGTTAGGCATTGCTTGTTTTGAATATAACTTTTGTTTGTAGTCGGTTAAACACTCCTAAATAAAACTAAACTTGTTTTTTTCGCAATCTCTTTTTGGGGTTGAATAATCCAGATTTTCCTTTGAAGTGTTCAAATTTAAATAAAACAAGAACGACACATTCATAGAGAACTCACTTTTTTATAGGTTAAGGTTTACTTACGTAAAAAACTTAATAGTTAATCAAGTGAAAAAAGTCAAAATTCCTTAATTAATTTAAAGAAATCGGGAAATCTACTTAATTAATATAAGACTGCGAACGTACAGACGGACAGACGGACAGACGGACATGGTCAAATGCATAAGCTCTCCTTTTTCTAAAAAAAGTGAGCTAAAAACAATTTTGAACTCCAACACTAAATAGCTTCACTTTCTTCACATTCTAACTTTGTCCTAAAATAACCACTAATCATATTTTTTAATCCTGTAAATTTATTAAACATATCCATAAAATTCTGTCTTAATTTTATATATAAATACTTCAAAACCTTTTAGTTGTTGTTTATAAAAAATGTTTTTAATAGTTCAATTCATTGAGCGAAACACTCATTATGTGTAAATACAAAAACTTGGTGCCTTTGTTTTTATCGCTGATGTTTTATATCAGGGCTTGTTTTGTCTTTATACTGACAAAAATTTTAGGCCCATACTTCGAGCTGAGCGCGAGTGTTTTTGTACAAAGTATTTATGCTGAATGTTTGGTGCATGTTAGGTGTGATGGAATAGTTGTTAATTCTATTTTACAAGTTACTTACAAATTAAAATTCTAATAATTATTTACTGTTAGCACGTTATTTTAATATTTTAAAGTAGTTTTAAATTTTTGGAAAATTATTTTTTAATTTTGATTTGATGAAAACAAAAGTGTTAATATTTGCCCAAAACAAGATTGAAGCAACAATAGATGATATGTTGTGTTTCAATTAAAGATAGAATTATCTGCAAAAAAAGTTAATAAATACAATTTTACACATGTTTTATATGAACGACAAAATCTAATATTGTTTTTGATTTGGTTAAACTTTAGGATAACGAAGTCGAAAGCTTTTTCTAACGTGATAAGTGATCAAAACATTTTTAAATAACTAAATAAGATAATGTTGGAATACTTAAATTAATTGAAAATCGTAGACAAAGGAAACAGAATGTCGGCCATTAAGATAGCAAGAACAACAACTCAACACACAACTTGATTGAGCTCACATTCTTTCAATTTGATCCAAACTAATCAAATTGTTATGAAAATAAATTATTTAAAAACAAATCTACAGTTATCTATAGTGTCAATAATAACAAATATAAAACGTGCTATAGTTGTCGATTAAGTCATGACAACTCAACAGATAGTCTAGGCTTACACTGTCAGTAAACTTAACATACTCTCTTAGAATATTATGTTAGTGTTTTATTTATTCTTAAATGAATTTTATTTTTATTCTCTTAAGTACTAATACAAGTTTTATTATTTTGGTTATGCTAATTTCGAGTCTTATGTACTTAGTTATTGATTGCCGAAGAGTCGATCAAAGCTTTTAAGCATACAAATGTAATAGAAATTCCGAAGAAAATAATGGTTATATTGACGCACCAAAATACGAACAAATATAAAGTACGATTGCAATATTGTATCGAATCGGTATCATAGTATTCAGGTTTATATATGCTGTACACCAAAGTACACACTATAATAAAGATAAAAAATAACTAGTTTTTTTTATTTTTTTATACAAAATGCAACTCACTTGCGATAAAGCTTGCAAAGATAACAACTTTAATATTTTTGGAGACAATTTTCAGTTTTTGTATTAAACTCGAATCGCCATTACCTCTTAGCAAAGCAACGTCAATAACACTATCAATAATATTTATCGAACAATAGACTATTAGTATGGCAGGAATCCCAGGTGATTTCGGGCAGTCATTAACGTGAATCGAACCTTTATTATTGTTGAAATTAACAATCATGGATTTTATTATAATAATTATGCGTGATTACCGATAATTAGCCACGCAATAATAATAGCGTTACGAATAACTTGTAAAATAAGTCGTTGCACTAAATAAATAAATCAAACTTTAATTAATTTAAAATTTAGATAATACTGATAGTAGTATGACCAAAATCTTTGTCGAAGTTCGCATAACTGTTTAAATTAGGTGAGTTTGTCACTGGTACTGTTTCCGATTCGCCTGCCATAACGTGACAAAATGATGTGTATTGTTTTATTTCGTTTGAAACTAATGACAAAAAATCTTACAATCTTCAACGTTAATAAAGTAAACTATATCATTAACCGTAGTCTGATTAAGAGCAATAACCATAGCAATAATAATTTTGTAATTTTGGCACATATTATACGTCAAAATTTATTGTTTTATAAAAACAGTGCTCATAATTACAATTCAATTAAAAAATAAGTTAAATTCTGATCAAAATGGCTAAAAGAATAATATTAATTAAAACTAGTTTTAAACACCGCTTCGCGGGAATAAAAATCGTTTTTATTACATTAATTTTCTCACAACAATCACCAATATTCGGTTTATTGCTGTAAAGCCCGTAAAATGTTTTATATTGTTTACCACATGTTATGCATTTCTATTTTTTATTGTTAAGTAACGCACAATTCTTGGGAGACACAACAATACTCTTTATTAGTCAAAAAAATTTTTAAAAATATTATTAGGTAATATAAGTTACAATAGCTCTTTCTAGTTTGTAGGAGAACGAAACGGAGAGAGACACTGACAGTTTATATTATATCGTATTATATAGAAACAAATGAGGTTTTTATGTTATGAACTCCTATAGTGCCAAAATATACTACTTAAGAAATATTACCTAACAATAAAAAGAACAATATTAAACTGCTTTTTATAACAATTAAAGCGCATGAGTTAAGAATAGTGTTCGGAATTACGAAATAGTTATAGTTTGAAATGCAACAATTAAACAATATAACGTATAGCAAAGTGCCTTATCTAAAAAGTTATACGAGCATAAAAATATTAAAATGTTTTTATTCCCCCGAAGCGGGTGCTTAACTAGTTATATATGATTTATCTCGTGTAAGTTTTATATTGTTTAATGTTGAATTTACACGTTATACATACATATTGTTTTATAGTATAATAAAATATTTCTTACACATTTCTTATGCAAGCCAACGATGCGCTTAATTAATCTAATTCTTTAAGATATTGTTAGGTAAAATAAATAATTATTTTATTACGATCATAACTGTACAAAGTTTTAAATAGTTAAAAACATGTTTAATTGTTGATTATCAACTTTCTCGTGTATAAAAACAACTGTTTTTTAACAGTTAATGTTTTTTGATATTGTTAGTTAACCTTTCGTGAAAATAGCTGTTGTAATATTGTAGGAGAACGTGACGGAGAGAGGGAGAGTGATCATTCTTTTAGTATATTATGTAGATATATATAATTACATATTAAAAAAGTTTTAAAAAATGCTGTTAAAAAACATTAAAAATTAAATTCATTGGTTTGCAAGTATAATACTTGCAATCTATTAGTAGGTAAATACTTATAATAATAATATAAGAATAATAATAACAATAAAGTAACAATAAAAAAAATTAAGTTCATAATTAAAATTAAGAATAATTATATATATAAAAAATAATGTTCCGTTTCTCTCTTTATCCGCAACAATATAATTCAATTTCACGTTCTATTAAAATAATTGTTTGTACTGTGATTTTAGATAACAATATCTAAAAGTGTAAATGAACATTGTTGTATTGCGCGAGAATGTAAAATGGGAAATAATATATAACGGGCAAAGTAAATAACAAAATACATAATATATAAACGATATTATAACGTGTAATAGCATATTATTACAAATTAAATATATAAATTTTTCTGTAAGCTAAGATTAGGCTTTTAAGCAGAGAGTCGCAGATGGGTGTCCTAGTATTAATAATAATTAATAAATAAAAATCATAATTGTAATTAAGAAATAGATAATTATAAATAAAAACAATAAAAAATTAACAAAAACAAAAATGATTTTAAAGAAATAAAATTTTAATAAATTTAATGAAGGTATAGTTTTGCTAATTTAATTAATACTAGTTTAAAATTAAATTTTTATGGGTATTAATGCAGGCTTGGGTCATAAAAAAAATTATAATAATTAAATATAAAAAATAAATAACATTTTTAAATAAAATTTTAATAAACTTAATGAAGGAAAAATGTTTTGTTAATATAATTAAAATTAAATTTATATTGGGCATAGCATTAAACGTTGGGCACAATTCCATTGTATTACTAGCAAAAGCTATAATTGAATTTATTCTATGTTTAAATTTTAACTACATTAAGGGTGTTACCCAAAAATTAATTGAAGATGCATTAATGAAATACATTAATGAAACAGCCGATTTTTCCAAGGAATTAAAAAGTCACTACTTCAGTTCTCAGTTCTCTACAAAGTTTCATACAAATTTTTACACCAGCGTTAACCTACAAAGTTAAGATAGGTCTAATAGATTGATAAATATTTTTATCATATTTTTACAAGTATTAGGTTCGTGTCAGTGTCCAAGTCAGAAATCCTTAATTTCTAACTGAAAATGATGTAAAGGAATTAAAAGAGTGCATAAAGTTGCTTGTTAATAGTGGTTTGAGTTAAATAATTCAGATTTTACTAAGTTTATTAACGAATACTTCATGACTAAGAATATTGAAGAAACAAATCCGAGTAAACCTTAGGTTACTAAATTCCTCAAAAGGCACAGAAATCGATTGTCAAGATTAAAATCAAAATCATTATGAACTTCTCGAGTTAAATCTTCTTCGAAGTTAAATCTTGATGACATTTTTGAAATCCTTAAAAACTTTTTTGTGATAATATACTTGCACTATGAGAAAAAACTTTTAACAAACTTTCTATAAGAATGTTGATAAAAATAATTTGCGTTATGTCTTATGGAATGCGGATGAAGCAGAATTTTCTCCAGTCCTCATTCATAAAAATATTATAGCATCTAGAATCGATCGAAATGTGCAAAGTATCACTTTTCAAAACTCACATGAGCAAACAACAGTTCACATTTGTGCAAATGGTAAAATTCCAGTTAAGAACTATGTTACACATCAATAAAAAATTACACAAAAAGCTACATGATAACAGTAATTTAAAAAAATTATTGTTAATAAATTCTAATTATATATACTAAATCTGATTTCCGAGATTGATTTTTTATTAATATTGAAAAACCTATGGTAAAAAATAAACATGAAAATGTGAAAAATAGATTACGTAAAACTGGGTTATTTCCGCTAAATAAAGATGCTTTAAACACAACTGACCTGATAATAGCAATACCTTGGAGGTACCAAGGATATCAGGAAAGATTTGCAACGGAACTTGAAATCATGGACTTAATATATCGATTTGAATTTTCTGTGCGTGTATTTGTCATTACTATGAGTTTTTTAAAGATTTTTTTTCTTGTCACAAATTAAAAAAATAAATTGATTTGTCATAAATAGAGTAATTATAGCTCAAATTATTAAATTCAATTGATAAATATCGGGTTATTAAAGATTAATTGTTTTTACACATTAATCAAATCTCGGTTTGTTTAGCTTTTAGTGGTGATTACCGCTATTCTTTATGCTATTAAATTCAAAGTGGTCAAAAATTTTTGTCATAAGATAGAAAAATGTAAAAAGATGTCAAATATGAGTGCAATGTCAAGATAGCTGAAAAACCTTAAAAATATATTTAGGGAAAACCATGCAGATAATTGGCTTTTTTCAGAATTTACTTGTTTTATACAGTCAAAATCTTATAAAAACAAGCGTTTTCGGCGTAACAGTCAAATCAAGGCTAAAATATAAATAATGTAATACTATGGTGGTAAATAAAGTGGATTTAAGATTCTATGTGGAGAAGTAATAGGAATAAAACAAGCAAACCTACGCTAAATAACAAAACATGACTCAAAAAACCTGAGGCTTAAAGCTGGTATAAAATGCTGCCAGAAAGCAGACGGACATTGAAAATCCATTAGCTGACTTTCTCAAAGTGTCCTAAAAACTTTCAAATTGAAATGAGCTATAGATTTGTGTCACTTATGTGGTTTGTGTTTCCTTTGATGTAAGTGTAAACTTTTGTATGTGATGACAGCGTAAGAGGTATTAGCGTTCGTTGTTGTAGACAATGATGAGTTTTCGATACTCGAGTACAATATGTACTTGTATAATGATGTAAGCGATCCTACAAATACGTTGTTATGGTTGATACCAGTGATTCTTATATACTACTTCTTCTATTAGTTCCAGAAGAATAAGATCTTCGTTGGTGGTGTCAATGACTACTTTTGAGAAGCAAATCAATAACTACCAATGATGGTACTAATAGTGACTTTGTATAACTTTGCTGTTAATAAAACTTTGTAAAGTAAAGCTAAAAGCTTGTGTTTTAAAGGCGAATATTATACAGGCATTAATACAAAAGTGAATATTTTACATGAAAATTGAGTATAAATAGTAATGCGTTATTAACAAAACGTTTACATTGCGTGGCAAACATTGTACTAATGATTAGGTTTTTAGTGTTAAAAACAATTTAGTCATTTAAAGTGTAAATGTGTTGAATTGTACTGAAAGAAAGAAAAGATGTATCGGTGTTCTTATAGCCCCATATGATAATACTTAGGTATTTAACAATCGATTATACACTATATATGCTATTTATAAAATTTTGTGTAAATTTTATTAAGAAAATGCAAATGTCGATAACAAAAAATTTTCAATGAAAGGCATATAACTTATCCGAACACTCTAAAACTTTATAAAAAAAGCATTATAAATATTAAGGTATATTTTTAGTATTTATACAGTTATCATCAAACTATATTTATTGATTATATTACGTTATAAAAATAATGTTTTTCAATAAGATCGACTCTTTTTCAAAGTGAGCTAAAAATAAGTTCGAAGTTATGTTTAAAAGTCAAACAACGTTTTGAGCTTTTGTCTTTTGTGTATCAGTACAACAGATAGTTTTCAATAAAATTTAAGAGATTAATTAATCAATAATAGAAAACAAAACCACACATGTTTAGATTCAGAAAACTTTTTACGCGTTTTATAAGTTAAACGTTCAACATAAATGTGTAGTGTACATAAAACACAATCTATAAAATTATATTTCGAAACACGTAATTAAAAAATATGAAATTTATTCTGTTTTTCGCGATTTTCGTGCCATTTATTTGCAGCGTCAAATGCGGACTTCATTTGTACAGACAGCCTGGCTTTGATTTCGAATCGCACTACTTTGTCACTGATAATGCATGCTTCCAACACGTCGATAACGAACAATTCGGGTCAGTAAAGGCAGATCCGGGAACTATTTGCTACATCTTTAGTGATTTTAGCGGTTGTAATAACAGTTGCGAGTTATGCGTCGATGAAAACGGTTGGAGTGATGTCAGCGAATTCAGATCTACTATTTATGCGGAAAGTATTAAATGCGTTTCCGCTACCGCTAATAAATGTAATGGAGTTAACTCTTGCAGATATAATAAATCTAAATAATTTTATATTTTATGATTTAAATTTTGGGTAAATAAAATATTTATTAAAATCATTTTTGGTAAATTATACAATAAATTGGAATTATATTAGTATTGAACATATTTGATATCCTATAATAAAAATTTAATTTATTTATTGAGGGTAAATGATTGTTCAAATGAATAAAATAAATAGGAGTACAAATACATTCGACTTTATTTAGTATTTAAATATTTAATATAAACTGGCATAAATTGTTCAATTCATCGCCCATTACCATAGTCTATAATTTTTCGGAAATCCAACTTTTATTATCTACTTAAACTTGGGGATTTAAAAGTACATGTAATAAATAACTTATTTCAATTTTTGTCAGAATTTCAAATCGATATTTTAATGTTTTAATTTATTAGCTCAAAAAAGACTAGACTTTGTCCATTAATAAGGTCACAGAATTCACCCAATTCTAAATAGTATATACCGTATTAACTTTTGAGTATAATGAGTTTTAATAGGTTTAGGTTTGATGCTTCTTAAGGTGTAAAACAAAAAAATTATTACAGTTGTTGCAGAAAGCTAGCGTACGCGTTCAATAAGTTAACGTATAATACTTTGAAAACTGATTGTCGTTCAAAAAGTTAATTTTAGTTTTTAATAATTTCTTATTTGTTTTATCTACCTTTTAAACTAAATATAATTAAAACTTAAAATTAAAAATTTTTTAAATGAATACATTGGAGTAAACATGACCACAACAATACATGTGTAAGTTAACTTATTGGACTGATACGTTAACTCTTTGAAAGATAACCAGTTTTCAAAGTATTATACGTTTACTTATTGAACGCGTACGCTCGCTTTTTGCAACTGCTGTATTTTAAATCACTTTGAATAGACTTATTTAAACTATAGTAACATTATTAAATAGTTTAAACAGTTATTGTTAAACTGAGTTTTTTACGCGAATGTTAGCATATGCCAAAGAAAATACGTAATAAATAAGTCGATGGTAATGTTTATATTGAGAAACCTAAATACGCACAAATGTAAAGAAATATTAAAACATTCTATTTTCAACCTAAATGAGCATTGTTGTGTCGAGCAAGAAATTTTGGTTGATTCAACAATACATAGCGGGTAAGATAAACAATATAAACGTTATAAGGGCTATCTATAATGGCTATAACGGGTTAATGAGAATAAAATAATATTGTGTTGTAAAGTTTGAACTAACTAATCAAATAATGAATAGTTAAGACAACGCGCGAAACGGTTTGGTATTTTTTAGTAAAAAATAATTTTTTGAAATCAACAATAACTATTAAAAATTAGGTTTGAGTTTATTCGTGCTAAATAGAATTATTTTATACACAATGAGCAATACGATTCAAAATATATTAAACAAGTTTAGCGATATTTGCAGTCTACTTTTTCGCAACTATCGATAACGTTCAGACACCAAACACTACCAGCGTATATATTAGTCCTGAATGAAATCATATTAGTCCATCCTTTTTCGTCCACACATAGATCACAACTACTTCTACAATAATCATCACTAAAAATCAGACAAACATCTCCATCAGTGGTTTTAGCAGACAAAAACGTCTCATTAGCCAAATTTGCAAAGCAATACGCATCACCGATAAACGCATGTACTCCACCCGTGTAATTAGTATTGTTGTACCAAAGTAGTTCGCACTTACATAAGTATACCAATATACCAAAAATTACGAAAAGCAAAATGGATTTAATTTCTGTTATTAATTATAAATTTTATAAACCCAAAGTAAGAATAAGTACTATCTTCATGTCAATATAAAATGCTGTTACCTTTAGCCACACAAACAGTATTTAATTTTAAATTTTTATGTCAATCAATGTTATTTTAATGTTGAATAGAATTTTATTTGTAAAATGCTATATTATTGAAGCTTTTATACAAAACAAATTTTTTAATTAAATTTTTTTTATATTTTATCAAAAATATGTTTTTAGAGCCCACACGAAAAATTCTTGATTATATTATTGCAAAATTTACTACCCATCATAAGTAATACTTGTTTATGAAACTCTAGTTATTGGAGTGCCACACAACCCACGAAGATTAATAATTTGATAATCATTAAAATAAAATCAAATGTTTATATGTTTCAATAATGGTTGGAAGCTCATGAGTATTACAAACTTATATACTATATAATATATAGTGGAATATAAGATTGAACTTTGCACTTAAATATATAGGGTCTAATGATACAATGTTTAATATTATCAAATACATAGAAATGTTTAAGACTAAGAATAATTATATTTTTATCTGACTCTGAATAATGAGAATCCCTGTACATTAGTCTGCAGACAATTTATATTAATTAAAGAAATTTGTTTTATTTCTGTAGTAAAAGGTTGAATGGGTGAAGGGGAGAAAATGGATAGGGTGAATGAGTGCGTGTGTGGTGTGTGTGTGAGTGAGTGAGAGAGTGAGAGAGAGAGACCCCTCAATTAACTCCGTTTTAGAGCTGAGTTGAATGATATAGGTGTCGAGGGACACTTTAAATTGTTTTAGACCCCTCCTAATTAAGGGTATGCCTGCCACCTCCAACACCGACCTTCACTCCTCTCTATAAGCTCTGAATCCAACGATATAGGGGTGGAGGAATTGTAGCCCCCACTGGAGGCGCCTATAAAGGCTTTCACACACAAATTTGAAATATGTATTTATGATTAAGTAATAAACGGATTTTATAGATTTTATATTAACAAACTTATAATAATGGATTTTTTATTTTTACCGACTTATTATATTTATAAATGGATTTTGTATTGCAGTCTTTGTTTAAAAACTAATATATTTGGTGCACAAGTATGGATTTACCTGAAAAGATGAGATCTATATGAACATGGTTTCATTTTTAGTTTACATTCGTATTTTGTTAGATTTATACTATAATATTTGTTTAAGTTAGACTATTGAGCTAACCTTACTTTTTCTTAATCGGTTAAATTAAAGCTAAAACGGTTGTGTCATCAATAGATTAATATTAAACTGCGAACAAAATGACAGACTGATGGATGGATGGACAGGAATGGTCAAAACTATAAGCTGGACTTTATCTTTTTTATAGTGAGCAAAAAAATTCAGAAGTAAAGTAAACAAAGTTCTGAGCTTTTGTTTTTTGTGGAGCAGTACACCAGATAAATTTAAATGATAATTAATAGATTATTTAATTACACAATAGAATACAAAACGACACATGTTGGGATACAGAAAACTTTTAGTTAGCCATAAAAATTAAATGTTCAACGCGAATGTGTTTTTTACATTACATTACACAGTTCATATGAGTAATTTAAAGTAATGAAATTTATTCAATTTTTTGAGATTTTTGTGCCACTTATTTGGAACGTCAAATGTGGGCTTCATTTGTACAGACAGGCTGGCTTTGTCAGCGAATCGAACCACTTTGTCACCGATAATGCTTGCTTCCAACACGTCGATAATGAGCCATTCGTTTCAGTAAAGGCAGATCCGGGAACTGTTTGCTACATCTTTAGTGATTTTAGCGGTTGTAATAACAGTTGCGAGTTATGCGTCGATGAAAACGGTTGGAGTGAT
>JAQIXJ010001307.1:0-21758 GCA_034700185.1 Phthiracarus laevigatus
TAAATTTTTAATGTTAACAAAGAAAATAAAATAATCTTTTACCTTATATTTTATTGTTTATTTTCGGGTCGGGTCGGGTTCAACTCCATCGGGTTCGGGTCGGGTCGGATACAAGCCTGTCGGGTTCGGGTCGGGTCGGATACAAGCCTGTCGGGTTCGGGTCGGGTAGGGTTCTGAAACTTCTGACGATTTACTAGTCTATTACAAACACAAGAGAAAAGTTCAATTATCGAGGAAATAATGAATATTTGGAGTTAGAGGTTGAAAAATATTCATTTTAAACATCCACTCAGCCCCTTTATATAAGGCAAATATTTGCCACAAATGAATGCAATGTTATCCATGCGCAAAAGTCTACATCTAACTTAATCCACCAGCAATCCAAACATCATCCAACCTGAAAACCAGAGTACAAGATGTAAAGTATACTAAACCTATGACAGAGAGTAGTGTTAAACTTATAGTAATTGTGTGAGAACAGGTTTTCAAAAGTAAAAAATTCATGCGACTTATTAAAAACAGGAGCATTTGGTAGCCTCAAAAGTAATGTATTTAATATTAAAATAATTTTAATTTACTTGATTAATGGCTTAATGAAGATAATTCGACCAATTTTAAGAAAAACATACTCATTAGAGCTATTATCTATAAATAGAAACATTTTTATTGAAAATGATTTTATGGTGTTTAATATAAATCTACAAAAATAAATAATGTATACTTCGTAAATGCAGAAATAGTTAATAATAAATAGTTTCCAGCAGTAAAATCCAACTCTTTTTTGACTCAATCTTTCGATAAATGATAATAACTATAATAAATTCAATTAATTAGTAAATCAAATTATTTAATGAATAAAAACCTTAATTCTCATTCTAGTGCTAATACTTCTTTTGTCATTATAAGCATTCAATTTTATAACCAGTTTAAAGGTTTTGTTAGTTTCGTAAGCCACCGAAGAAGCGGTATTCATAAATCCAATTAAAACAAAGATAAATGTTGTCGTTCCATATATAAAAACGAATCGTGGTATTGCTGTCATTTTACCAAATAGTAAGCCATACAATGAGAAACAGATGATAACAGAGTATATCAGATAAATCCAAAACGCAAACTTTGCCCAATAGTTGTTATTATAATCATTAATTTGAAAATATATTTCATGTAAAGATTTGATAACCGTAGTGATAGTTTTGTTGTTTATTATTATAACAGCTTGTTTTGCCTTAAGAACAATTTTACTATTTATTTCTTTAATTTGTAACTTTAAATAAAAACAAATCAGATAAAAGTAAACCATTTGCCAAAAAATAAAACTGAAATAATAGCTCACACAATAAGCAGTCAATAAACTCCATGGAATAACATATAATACTAATTGAATAAAAGTACAATTCATAGCTAATGGTATCATACAAACATTAAACAATAAAATAGGTATTAACTTATTTATGTTAAAATTTATAAATTTGAATAAAGATTGCGATTTTTTTAGTAATTGCCTAATTTTTTCATCATCCTTCAGTCCTACTGATTGTGGCGAAACAAATCCGGCCATCATTTCAAACAGTTTCATATATGACGGATAAATATTATGTTTGTAATTCCAGTAATGTATCGCTTGATTGATAATTGCGACCAAATAAACTAATATAAAAATCATGTTTGATTGATAGCGGATTTTTAAAAAGTTAGAGAAATCTCCTGTTTTGATAAAGAAATCTTCATTCTTTTCTTTGGTAATAATTGAAATGAAACTTCGAACGCATAGTATTATAACACAAATAAGAGTGAGAAATGGATTAAAGTATAATCGACTTCGCTTAGCATTACCAATCATAAACTGCCACAATCCTATCTCATAGAAATGATTTCCAGCATTTTTTATAATCATAAATGGTGGCAATGGTTTTCTTGTGTCAATTTTTTGACTCTAAGTTTGCATATTATTCAGTTTATTTAGTAATTCATATAAAAAATCAGATTTATTTTCATCTTTTTCTATGTATATAACTTTAATTTTATACATCTAAATAAACTATTGACAGTCTGTTTAGTTTAAATTTAGAAGTTTAATATGTGTGTTGTATTATAACTCACGTCTTGAACTAATATCGAAATGATCATTATTATTGAACATAATTCAATATAAATGTAAAATTCGTAAAGTATTAACTAAACTATTAATTATTAATAATATTTCGAAGTGTTTTGTAATTTGTAAAAACATAATAAAATGAATATAACTTTCATGGTTTGTTGCTTATGTTCTAAAATATAATAATTATCATGCAGTCTTATCACGAAATTAAACTATATAAAATTAATTAAATATTTTATTTTGTTAAAAATTATTATATATAATTGTCTATATTTTTATTGCATAATAATACGAAGTTAACTAATTTAATTATCTCAAACATTGCATATAATACATTTACTTCTATTGCCAAATCAAATTTTGCACAAAAACTTATTTATTATTCTAAGCTATTTAGCAATTATATAATAAGAAGTCCTTATCTCTTGTCCAGATAAACAAGTTAAACTATTTAGAGCACAATGTGATTTATGGTAGTTTTATACAACTAAATTGATAATAAGCATATTTCACATTTAATTGTTCGATTAATTACGTTTTGAAAAGTTCGTTTCATAGAGAAGCAGACTTTGCAAATGAACATTACAATCGATTGTTTTTTTGTTCTTTGAGTTAAATTATTTGAAACACGCTTATAATATTGTCAGGCAAAATTTAAAACACACTATACGTATTGATTGTTTTTAGGAATTCATAGACTCACAGACAGTTGACACAAAATATTAAAAAATAAAGGACAAAAAATTATTTAGTTAACAAATGAATTAACTTTTTAAAGAAGAGGAGATGGTTCGAAAAGTTATTTTTAAATAATAAAATTGTTCACAATTACTGTAAACCAAATTGTTGCAGATCCAGATATCCGATTGTTTCGATTGCTTTAGATCAATTATTATCAATGGCTTAAATTTATAAAACTATATTCTATAAAAAAAATACTAAATATCACATTACAACCATATTTATTTAGCTCACTTTCTTGAAAGAGCGCGAGCTCATGGATTTGACCATGTCTCTAAGTCTTTCCGTTCGTGACGGCTTCTGCTCTAGCTGGACAACTGATACTAACAGGTATTTTATATTTGACAGTTTGACATTTTTTAAAACTAGATTAAATAATTAAGCATTTTTTAAATAACTTATTAGCTTAGATTTAACTACAAAAGTGAACTCTATATGAATGTGTCGTTCTTGATTTTATTAAACTGTTTTTTGCCCGTATTTGAAAATTTCTGAAATATGTATTTAGGTATGCGAAGGTTGTGCATTCTATGTTTAATAAATGGATTTTAATATTATTCGAATTAAGGGATTTTTACATATTTATTATGTTATTTAAAGGAATCTCAGGTCAATATAATCAAATAATCAAACAGAGCATAAATTTAATCAAAAGGTCATAAAAATGGTCAAAAAATGCCAAAAGTGCCCATTAGTGTAAATGAGTGAAGATCTTGTCAAAATGGTCAATTATCTGGTTGAATAGGCCAAAATTGGGTAATCAGGGTAGAATTGTGAAGATTTGGCAATAATAGGGTAAACATTGGAAAAAAAGTCAATAATTACTCAAAGTTTCTGCCACTAATTGCTGTAAAAAACGAATTTTCTAATCTCTAAATAGGCAAAAATCTTGTTAAATACGGCAAAATTATCAACAATTAAGTTAAAACTTTAGAGGCATCAGCCGCTATTTGCACTTGTGGTGCATTTAAGGCAGTGTGCATATACTACAGTTAAAATAAAAGAGTTGGTAAAAAATAGGCAAAATGCTTATTAAAAAAGACAAAATAAAGCAAAATTTGCCAATTTTTAATTTTTGGCACTATTTAAAGGATATTCAAGCGCAGAATGATTAAAATCTAAAATTAAAAATGTCAAAATTCAGATTAAAATGGCAAAATATAATACAATACTTAATTGGCATTTACCGCTAATGGAGGTATTACATTATAGAACACGAATTACTGTGGCATTTATATGCCGTTTTGTAGACTGTACAACTGAGTCTTTTACGGAAATTTTTATAAAAACAATACAAAATAATGTTAGAGTGAACGAAGAAAGATAACAACCATATACTAACTGTAACCAACTTTACAATGTCAGATATTATGACCTTATCGATCTTGTTTTAATTTAAGCTATAGATGAACAAAAGCACGCCTTGGGACTCGAGGTCTTTAAAGGTTCAGGTTGGAGTCCATGTATTTAAAAAAATTAAAAGGTCCAGGTCCTGGTTCTGTCAAGTTCGGTAAAGGTCCGATCAGATTCAGGTTCGAGTTCCTTAAAGTTGGGACTTGGGACTTATATGAAAATTTAAAATGCATTAAAAGGTTAAGTATTTAAATAAGTTTTAATATTTAATACAATCAAAAAAATTTTGCATCAGCTCAAAGACATAATTAATGAAAATATATTAGTCATAAAAATATAGATGTTAAACTGGAATTAATTGATGCAAAAAAGGCAATACTAATAATGTTGTTTACTAAAGGTAAATGTAAATGAGTCCCGAGTCCATGTTCAAGTCCCTTTCTCAAAGACCTGGGACTGGTCCGAGACCTTGAAAAAAAGTAAGGTTCAGGTCACAAAACGACACAAAGTTTATATGATATGTAGAAACAAAATAATTAAAAATAAAGTAAACGAATTAAACAATTCAAACGATTTTAAAAATATCAAACGAATTTAAAAATTTTCATTTTTATAACAATATTTGTGAAAACTATAAATTAAAGGGTAATACTAGGCTGACTAATTCATTAAAATCCATATTAAAATCAATTCTTTCACTCAAGAAGATGACAGTTTAATTGAAAAAATAAATTAAGAAGTTTGTTTCTTAGTTTTCTGATAGATCATTTTCGAAATATAATGCATTATTTGGAGACAATTGAAAAATATTTAGTGAAAAAACATATAGAATTACATGACTGTTCATTAGATCTCATTTTTGTAACTAAAATTAAAAATTTTCCAAACGAGTTATCAAACAATTTTAAGCTTTTTTATTAAACGATTAGTAAACGATTTTGCACCTTTTTTACTAACGATTTTCAAAGCCCTACTAATTATATTTTTTCTTAAATTTTTATTCACTTCATTACTATGATTCACATCATTAGCATCATAAATAAAGAATATAATCTCTATTAACATAATTATATTTTATAGAATACTGTGCAGTTTACAAACGGTTATAATAAAATTTTAAAAAAATATTGTGCTTTACGTTTACACTTAATTATAATAATTAATGCAATTAAGAAATTAGACATTTAGAAAATAATTAAGAATTTTGTGGTTTATGCTTTTAACATAATTACTTCCTTTTGACTTTTTCATAATAAAATAAATTCCAAATGTTTGGCCTAAATTTCCAAATAACATTAACAAAAATCAAAATGAGTTATTATTTTCGTAAAGTTGTGAAAGTTTTCTGTTTAATTATTGCAATTTATCAGTTAATATTATTTACATTGGAGTACACACACTTTAAAACAGCAATACAAGTAACAATTGACAATAAATTCAATCCTTCTTTTCCAATGATTAGTTTGTGTGTATTAAGTAATCGAGACGTAAATAACTTATATAATAATAAATTAAGTAACGAAACAATTGATCAATATTTAATAAGATCAACGAAAATAATTGTCAATGATTATGCTAAAAATGAAAGTAAAATCCAAACGGAAATAAAGTTAACTAATACTAAAGTATATCCATACTGTTTTTTGCGATTCAGTGATTTATTTGTGAACGATAAACATATACTACCGAAAGAATTACGATATATTATAATTTACTTAAAAATTAACACCAAATTATCGGTTATTATACATCCATTTAGTGAAATACCACAACATTATATTGACAATAATAGGTATTTTTTTTAAGGAAAATCAATTAATTCTTGTTTATTTTCACCATATAAAAGAAACATTGCTCGAATTTCCATACGAAACAAATTGTGTAAATATGAAGAATAACACCAACAGTTGTTTGTATAATGACTATAAAACAAAACTATTAAATAAGAATAATAGCAAATATCAAATTCAAAATAATTGTCACAAAAGTTGTATTAATGATTATATAGTATCTGAAAAAGCCAATGCAAAAACGGTTATAACAGGAATCGCATTTCAGAAACAATTCTATTTAGACATCGATTATAAACATTATCCAAAAATGGATACAATCAGTTATTTATGTCTTATTGGTGGTGTTTTTTCGATGTGGTTTGGTTTACATTGTTATTTGTTTTGCACATATTTAATGAAAAACTTAATATCGATTATCAAAAAATTCAAACTTCACCGTCTGGTCTCAAAAAAAGATCTGATATTCTTAAGAAAAATTATAGAAATAATTTTAGTATTAATAATGTTTGTACAAAAATTTTCGTTAATAAACGAGTATTTAAACTCAAACATTATTACTCGCACTTCATTTATTAGTACATATTTTATTCCACCGATTATGTTCCAAATTTTACCATCAAAATTCAATTACACTTATTTTCCTAACATTAATCCACATTTTAATAATTCTTTTTATGTAAATAATAAACTAAACTACAAATATTTATTAAATTTAATATCAGATTATGGATACGAATCATTAAATAATGTATTCAATAATATAACGTCAATTATCGAATCATGTACTATTGAGACAACAATACATAAATCTTATGATTGTACACAATTTAATGAGCAATTCTTTTTTATAAATAGTTTCAATTTTTTACTATCAATCCAATATTATTTCTACAGTAAAAAATATAGAATAGAACAAAGTTTCTTATTGCCAAAAGATATCCAAAAAAATCTTAAAAATATTAAATTTAAACTGAATACAAAACCGTTAACTGATGGCACTGTCAGCAAATCGTTACTTTTATTAATTAGTGGAATTGTTAAAGAAACTAATATTAAGTTGCCGTTGAACACTGACGTCAATATTTATTATTCTGCAAATGTAGTGCAAAAAATACAATCAATTAAATTTAAGCGTAAATGCATTGATATTAGTTCGAACGAAAACACCGTTTTATTTAATTATAGAACTGAAGATATGTGTTTATTTAAATGTCGGCTAAAGTATTGGCTTAATAGCATAATAGCATTGGTTGTATCCCTATTATTAATGAGCCATTTATAGATATTAATTTTATGCAACAAAACAACTATAGTTTTTGTAGAACAACATCTATTAATTTTACGCATAAAAAAGAGTTAAGACCTTATTGCGAAAAAATATGTGACTATTCTTGTTTAATCGAAACGTATGTAACAAAGATTAGTTCGAGAAAACTTGAAAAATCAAATTATTTTATGGTTAATATAATTCCAACATTGTCATACGTTATTAAAAATTCAGAAACGCTTAAAATGTCATTCATTGATTTTTTATGTAATTTTGGTGGTATCACTGGTTTATGGTTTGGGTTCAGTTTTTATGATTTGGTTTACTTTATTTATACATTTTATTTTAAAGTCGTTAAATTTGCTTTTAGTTGTATTATTAAACAATATTGATGAGCATCTGTTTTAACTTTGCGTATAAATTAATTCATGCAATTAACAAATATTTTAACCCGTGAATAATTATTAACATTAACTTTAACAATGTTAACAACTATCTTAATTTTAACTATAGTTAACTAAATAATGTACGTTAAGCAAATTTAATGGTATTTTTGAATAGATTTTAATTAAAATTACATAATTCGAAATACTTTCAACACTTAAAATTATAGAATCACTATTTGTTATTTGAAAAAAATTAAAGTGAAGATTAATAATAGTATTAGATTTGAAGAACATTCACAATCATTAATTTTATACAAAAATATTAAAATAAATTGTTTTCTCTTAAATGGAATATTTGTAACTCAATAAGTATATACGATATTAATTTTTATTGGGAATAATAAATTTAAAGCAAATATCGTTCAAATATTTCGAATTGCTCAGTTAAGTCGCAATTTTTATCGTGCGATGATTTTAAAAGAACTCTTAAGTCAATATTTACATGGGTTAAATCTGCACCTTTGTTAATCATTAGTAACCTCGAATAAGTTCAAATTTATAAAATATTTTCAACAGCTATAACTATCATTTAACTCATTTTCCTATATATTTTTTTATCTGACTGACAGATATATGGATTTGGGTATGTCTGTCCGTCCGTCCGTCTGTCCGCACTTTTATTCTAATAAAAGGATGTTGATCTTTACTATAATAAAGGCATTTTCCCAATTTCTTATTCTAATTAATGGATTTTTATATATTTCTTAAGTTAATTAATGGACTTAACACTATTTCTAATTTTATTAAAGGGATTTTCATGTAAAAAAGGTAAAATAATAATGTCAAACTGTGCTCAATATTATCATTAAAAGAGTCAAAAATAGGCAACAATTAAGGGTATAATGGAAAAATGGCCAAAAATGTCAAAATTCTTGTCAATTTAACAGAGCATCTGCCGTAATTTTCAGTGTCATATGCAGCTTGTAGGTGGTAAGATCTTTGAGAACCCGAACTTTTTTGGCATCTGTTGCAAATTTTAGATTCATCTGTTGTTTGTTTGATGTTTGTTATATCTTTAAGAGCCCGGATTAACATGGCATCTGTTGCAAATATTAGTGGCAACTGCCGCATTTTTCAGTGACATCTGCCGCTCATTGGAGGTTATAACAAATAGAACCCTGATACAAGTGGCATTTGCTGCACTTTTCAGTGGCATCTGTTGCAATTTTCTGTGGCATCTGCCGCGCATTGGAGGTTATAACAAATAGAACCCTGATATAAGTGACATCTGCCGCAATTTTCAGTGGCAACTATAGCAAGTTTCTGTATTAACTGCAGATCTTTGTAAATAATAACACAACGGTATTGAATGCCATGAGCCGCACTTTTCCGGATTTATAAACAACTTAAGACACCTGTCAGTATTAAAACAGTATTTAAGAACTTCATGATTTAGATACTTTGTATCTACATTGTTATAAATGTACTTCAGTAATCGCAACCCGATTTTCAGCTCATTCGTTATTTATCCTTCAAACAGTAAAGGTCACATTTTTTGTTTCAAATATTTACCTTACATAATTTATTATGGATAGTAAAGAGATGAAGAGACAACGAGATAAGGAAAGAAAGCCTTTACTGAAAAGTTATGGAGAAAATAGGAGACGAGCGAAAGAAATTGATACACGTGACCTAAAAAAGCTCGTCAAGACCCGGATAAGAGACGCGAAGAACAGGAGAAAAATACGATCGCGCATCATTCAGTCCGTCAAAACCCGGAAAGGAGGCGCGAAGAACAGGAGAAAAATACGATCGCTCATCTATCAGCCCGTCAAAACCCGGAAAGAAGGCGCAAAGAACAGGAAAAAAATACGATCTCGCAATTATCATCACGTCAAAACCCGGAGAGAAGACGCGAAGAGCAAGAGAAAAATACGATCGCGCATATATTTTCCCGTCAAAACTCGGAAAGAAGGCGCAAAGAGCAACAACGAGACACAATTGCGCATAGGTTGTCAATGCTTAGTATATATCACAATTTTGGTTTCGAAAAACTTCGTAAACCATTTTTAAAAATGGACCAACAGTTATTGGTGACAGCTGCAATGGTCTATGGTTTGCCACGTTAGTTACGAAAACAAGTACTAGCAAACTCTATAAGATAGACATGAACCAAGAATTTTTAAATGTAGTTTGTCCAACAATGTAAACAGGAGTTAACCTTTGCCACACGTGCCACAGCAGTATTTTTCACAAAAGAACACCAAAGTTTTGTGCTCACAATAGATTTGTTTTTAACACCATACCGACGGATCTACAAAATCTAACAACACTTGAAGTGCGCATAGTATCTCCGCGTATACTATTTATGCAAATTAGACCGCTTGGAATCGACAAACAGTATGGGTTGCAAGGCAATGTGGTCAGCGTACCACTATCAGTTGACACATCAGTATGTTTATTAACTCGATCAATTGACAACACCCACACAGTACAGATCGAACTAAAACGGAAAATGATCTATAAATCACATTATAAGTTTCAAACTGTTAGATCAGCAGTCATATATAACGCTGCGAAATATTTAATATCAACGCCATTATATTTGCAAGAAAAAATTAATATTGCAAGCGCCGGCTAGAACACCACCACAAATCCTAGGGGTTAGTTGCATATGCAACCCCTTTGAACCCGGGATAGGGTAATGTTCCAGCTAGCTCTCCGACACCGGTCTGTCCTGAAGGGTCGGAGACTCACAGGCTGTCTGTCTGTCCGTTTCTGTGAGGCCGCACGGTCTCTTTAATTGAGAGACCTTAAGGGCCGTCGCCCTACTTTCTCAATCCGCGAGCCTTCAGGTAGTGTGCCTAATCGGCACACCACCGCTCGCCACTCGTACCTACTCGGCACTACTACTTATAACAATAAACAAACGGCAAACTTACTTAAAATATTTTATTCAAAAATTTATAACTAATCGTTACAAAAACTTAATTACAATGGAAGAGTTAGATCTTTATATATGGTTAGCCTGATAGGCTAACCATATGTAAATCATGTCATACATTATCATTATCATGCATAAAAACATTTTCATTATCATTATTTCTTAATAATTTATTATCATTATACATTTACCATTATCTTCACATTTATTTATTCTCATCATTTCATTGTAAACAAATTTCATAATTATTCATTTCAAAACTCGTAAACCCTTTCATTGTAAATATCATTACTTACACATCATCATTGTAAATACTCATAAGCATTGTAATTACATCATTGGCTACATCATCATTAAATGTAAGTAATTGTTTTTAATTTAATTTATTTATTGTGTTGTCCACAATATTATGTTTATTAATGTTAAATTTTTACTTATAATTTAGGAGTTTACATAAAATAAGCAAATAATCAAATCTATTTTAACAATACTTTTATAATTAAACTTTAATGTTTACAATGAAAACGGGATATCCCTTTCGATTTTTGACAGTTTATAACCGAATTTTATTATTTTAATAACATTGTAATACGGAAATTGGAATGTCCCGTTCGATTTATTAGCTATTTTTATCATTTTGGTCCAAATCTTAATAAAAAATGGAATAACCCATTCAAATGTTCACTAAGTTTGACTATATTTGACATTTTGAATAATTTTAATATGAAAACGGGATATTCCGATTCCAATTTTAATCTTATTTTGGTAATTTTAGTATTAATATTCCAATTTTTATATGTTTTTTACATTTTTAAACGGCAAAGGGCACATTTATAGAATTTTTTGATCAGTGGGCCTATTATGGGTTAATGTTTTGAGCAAACTGACATAAAACCCTCAACTAGATGCAAAAATTCTTAAAATTCCATAATAAGAATAAGAAATCTCTTAATGTTCTTTATTTAGAATAAGAATCTGGTATAATCATTTTACTTAAGGAAAAATCAAATTCTAATCATTATTAGATTGAGAACGGACGAACGGACAGACAGACCGACAGACATAGTCAAATCTATGTTTGTATAAGTCAGATAACAGTCCTCATAAATGCAACCAACAAATCGAATGATAATCAAGGATGGAATTATATATATTAAATTCACAGGACAAATAAAAGCAGTAGTTCCGAAAAATAAAATTTTGCAACTCCTAAATTCATTCCATGATGATGTGAACCATCCTGGAATAAACCGAACACTTTCACAACTTTCACGATTATATATACTGGTGGTACAACATGACTCAAGAAGTTCAGCAATATGTTAGATCTTGTTATTCATGGCAACTGGTAATTACTTCTAACCAGCCAACATATGGTTCGTGCGATCCATATCAACTTTGGAGTATTGATACGATTGTCATGGTATCGTTATCACTCAACACAAAAACCCCAAATACATCTAAGTCGTTATCGACCAACATTCGCGATTCGCTTGGGCTAAAGCAACAGCTCATGCAGCCACCGAAGCATAATCAATACCTATCAACGAAATCGGTCCAGCAAAGCGTATATTAACTGACAATATAACTAATTTCAAGATTCATAAATTCTCTCATTTCCTGAAGTCTCATCAGATTGAGCATTCTTGTACAACACTATATCACCTACAATCAAATGGTTTGTGTGAAAAGGTAAACGACAAAATTTGAAAAGGTTTGCGATTAGCTCTGTTGGATAAACCAACAATCAAGTGGTCGTCTTCGTTTGCAACAGTGGTGGCCAACTATAACAACACCATTATTACCATAACAGGGATTCTTCCAAGACAATTGGTCAAACAAGGCACTACAAGTAAAGTCGACTAACTGGAGAATCGTCGGTTGGCAATAATGAAAAGTAACAGTTTCAGCAAACTGCAAAAGCAGCTTGCGGTCAAAAGCATACATTAATTCAACTCAAACCTGGAAATTTAGTAAAAATTTGAAGCGTAGACCGTCCAATTATCCAGAAATCAACAATCTTACACCCTTAAATGACGCCGTATACAAAGTTCTTAAACAAGTCAGATGTCAAATACACAATTCAACATCTCTGTGGATCTCAACTCGTGTCTCTCAACTGGATAACATTATTACAAACGGGATTTTTTCAACCGCTACGAATGTTGTGAGTCAGAACTAGTGACCCTTTACTGGATGCCAGTACATTCTCTCAAAGCCTATTACTTATTTCTAGATCTTTCTATAGACATAGTTAAACACTTAATACACGCTCAACACGAAAAGGCGTGTGAAATTGTGTTAAGTCTTCCGACATCCATATTGAAATTATTTATTAAATAAATGAATAGATTTTTGACAAAATGCTTTTAAAATGAAATAACTTTAATTCTGTTATGTATGTAAATTGACAAATAATTAAAAAAGTTATTCATATATTTTTTGCATAAATTATGATGTATTGTAAGTCACAACTTTTACCCCTTTACTGGATGCCAGTACATTCTCTCAAAGCCTATTACTCATTTCTAGATCTTTCTATAGACTAATAGTTAAACACTTAATACACGCTTAACGCGTAACAACTCTTACCATTCAATGTTATTGAACATCACTTCTATTTTAGACTCCAAAGTGTTATAAGGTATTGATTAGCTCTAATTAATATAACGCATAACTGTTTCATTTTAAATCTGTATAATAATATTGTTTGTTTTCATAATAAATTGTTTCAATCAAGTGAAGCCTAATATTTATTTATAGTTAGCCATTCCTCCTAAATTTTTCTAATGGTATACAAACCATTACAGTTGTAACAAATTTTTAAAGAAATCGATGTATACAATTTGAATTGTAAATTAAAATGTTTAATCTTTTCAAAAATATATTTTTGGAACCACTAATTAAGACTTTTGCTATGACAATAAGTCTTGAATAAATATTAAACTAGATTTTAAGAAATATATATATAATAAATCAAAACATTTTTTTACACAATGCTTTTAATATGAACTTACTTTAATTATATTAAGTAATTTAATTGACAATTATATAAAAAAATGATTCATTTAGCTTTTGTTAAAATTATATTGTAACAAAATATTATAGAGTGTTGTATACAATTTGAATTGTAATATAAAAAGTTTAATTCTTTCAATAAAATATTTATGTATACAGTAATTAAGACTTTTGCTATGACAATAAGTCTTGAATAAATATTAAACTCGAATTTAAGAATTTATTAATTAAATAAATCAAAACATTTTTTGACACAGTGCTCTAAAAATGAACTAACTTTAATCATATTAAATAAATAAATTTACATATTAATTAAATACTTTGGTTTTTTCTTTATCAATTAAGTTATATAATAGAATTTAAATTACTTTATAGGATTAAAGTTAGTTTATTTATAACAGTATTGACAATTTTTGAAAACAATTTAAATGTTATCATATTATTGTTATGGGCAGTATAAACAATAATTTCTACTTGATAAATAAACATTGCAAGATTTTGACGATAAGATTAGAATTAACTTTTCGAATCCTCGTTCTTATTTAAACAACAGAACAAAAACGTTTCTCAAACCTCTGTTTGAATTGAATGTTGTTATAATTTTTATACTTAATACAGACTAAAGCTCGAGAATTCTTTATAGATTTTTTTTCAAACAATTTTATAATTTTAAATGAAATATATACAAGTGCCTAACGTATTCATATAAGATTAAAAAGTATAAAGTTATAAGTTTTCGGTTGAAGATGAATTAAATTTATAAAATTATATCTATATTACATACATATAGTATAAGCTAGAGAATTGTGTATAGATTTTATGTCAAACTAGATAATATTTTTTAATAGCAGATATGTATGTGCTTATAGTTATTGTAAATACATAACATTAAATTCATCTATAACCACAAACGTATAACAACATTTTTTATTCATATATAGAATTAATTAGGAGTTAATTGTCTTTTTTTATTAATAATAACTTATTTAAAACTTTACAGAATTCTCTAGGATAATCTGTATGTATGTAATATAATAGTTATATCATTAATTTTATTCAACCATAACCGAAAACCTATAACATTATTTTTTATATTCTTATATGGAATCGCTTAACAAAATTAAATCTTTAATAATTTGTCATAGTTTAGTTGATTAAAGTTTTTATGCAGAGTTCTTGAACATATTCTGTATGTAAGTAATGTAGTAATTATAACATTATTATATAACATTAAATTAAACGGATGAAATTTTGATTGCAGAATATATTTTGCCAAATGTTCTTAAAATTTGTTTGGAAAAAAACTTCAATTTAAGTGTTCAATTACTTATGCAGTATGTAGCTCTGACACCGCTAGACTAACTTTAATAATTTCAATCGAATTTTAATGATAACATAATTAGCCATAAATCTGATTTTAAATTGCTCCCATATTCACTGGACATAAATCAGGGCGATTTTGAACTATGTGGATTTTTAAAACACAAAGATTGTTATGAATCTCTTTTGAATCTTACTGAACTTAAAGGAAAAGTTATTAAATCCTTCTCTGAAGTTACGTTTAAAAAAGTTCAACAATTTAAACACTAATTAAAATATCTAACTATATGTGAAATACGAATGATGTATTATTTGTTTGTATGCTATCCATTATTAAAGTTTTAGTTTAAAAAATTAAAACGGACACACGTTAGGATTTACATGTAATTTAACGGTAAAATCTGTGTCATATACTACTTTAAATCTTATAACAATGTATTTAAATATGCTTCAAAAATGTGTTCTTGAAAAATTCGTTAATTTTAACCATTTTAAAAGAATATTGCATAAAAACATGTTATATAATTCAAACACCCATAAAGTTTCATGTCATAAATATTATTAAAGCTAAAAAGTCAATTTTCACACTGATTGATGATAAAAGATTTATATAAGATGATAGGATAAATTTATTGCCTTTATGGTTTTTAAATTTTGAACTATGTTCAACATTATTATATCTTATTATAATAAAACTTGTTTATTAAAATAGATGTTAATAAATACTTCATTAAGGTAACAAAAATTATCTTCAAATGAAACTTTACCAATGAAAGCAAATCCTTGGTCTTATTAATTAGATTTATATAGTGCATATGATTATGTCCCAGCAAAAAAAATTGTTATTATACCTGATATATGTTTGGAAATTCCACCTGATTACGACGGTCATACAGCACCTCGTTCAGGATTAGCTGCACAAAACTTTATCGATCTTGTTGATGGACTTATTGATAATGATCTTCGTGGTAACGTGTCAGTTATATTGGAACATTGTTCAGATGTTGAGTTTCAAATTAATCGAGGCGATAGATTTGCTCAAATCAGTTTTGAAAAGTACTGTAAATTTTTGAATTCATGGAAATTATCGATCTTTCATGCACAGAAAAAGGTGGTAAATGTTTTGGCTTGACTGTAAGTTTATATTTTTTACAAATAAATAAAAAGTTAATTATGATTGTGTATTCTCAAAACAAAATAAATTTGAATTAAAAATTTGATGTCTGCATAAAACAATTAACTATTTTATCATCCAAGCCAGCTGGTAATATTTGGTCTTGATATTTGATACGATATTATATTGTTCAAAAGAAGTTTGTTATCCATGTGAAATTGTTAATAACGTTAAAGTTGCACAGTGCAAAACAATTGATCCAAATTACTTAGCAAATTTAGATGTGAAAAAGACTTACCTAATTTTAATTAACGATTGCATGAATATCGGAGCTAATATTACATTAATTAGTGATCTTTATACAAATTAATCTCATCATAATAATATAAATGTAATTTTTATTGTGCAAAATTAGTTTCCAAAAGGGAAGTACATTAGAGACATTTCATTACGTTCTACATATATATCGTTTTGATGAGAAACACGCGCTTAATTCATCAAGTATTTTTACTATAACAACAAATTGATGGAGATTCATATAATTTTATTTAAGATTACTATAAAGATGCAACAAAAGTAAAACCGTTTACTTACTTATTTTAAACCCCTGTCAGACATAAGAAGTTTTTAAAGTTCAAAGTAATGTTTTACCTTCTGAAAACCCAGTTAATGTTTATCTAAAAAATAAGTAACTTGATTTAAAAGTTTAAAGTAGTATAACAAAATTTAACAAATACTCAATCTAAAATTGAAAGAACGAAATTAATTAAAAAAATAGATATATGTGTAATAAAAGCTGTTTCTAAATTATCAAACATTGTTTACATTGTAATTTATCTTTATCTAAGTGTAAGTTTAAATCGCTTAAACAGCTTAAAAATATATTAAGAAAGTTAGCAAGTAAAAAATTATCGTTTCACAAAAAGATTCAAATTATTTTACAGAAAGAAGGATTTATAAATACATTATTGCCAGCTGCTTTAGCACTTTTGTTTTAATTGTTGGAACGAAAAATGGGTAAATGAGTAAAATAAAAAAATGCAATTAATACCAGATTCTGAAGATGATGAAAATAAGAAAAAGTTGAACGAAATTTTAAACATTTTGAAAATTTCAACAGAACAATATTTGTAAAAAGCATCAACATTAGGTGAACCAATTCAAAAAAATCCTAACCTTGAATTGAAGCTAAATTATTCTCGAACATAAATTTCTACACGCCAAAATTAACATTGAAGATGTTCCAGAAAAATTGTTGAAACGTTAGTTGCTTCAAAAACCAAACCAATATCACCAAAATTGAAAAAAAGAAAAAAACTATTAACAGGATTAAACTCGTAAAAGAACTATTCGTAAAAAGATATAATTAAATTAGAAAAAGAAGTAACATCTGATAGCGAGGAATCATTGAAAAAAGAAAATGTAACAGGACTTGATAGCCAGTTGAAAAGAATTTTTAATTTGCCAGAAACTAAATATTTAGTTATCCTGCAAAAGAAATTAAATCAGCACATTTATGATTTGAAAAACCATTTACGAAAAAATTGGATGAAAATCTAGAAAAATTTGTTTCTTTAGAGTTTGATCATTTTGTAGGTTCAAAAAAACGTCTTAAGCCCCAATAATAGTGCGAAAAAACAATCTCGTCAATACAGACAGGCAAAGCAAGAAGCTATTTCTAAAACTAAAGAGGTTTTGGCTTATGAACAAAAAAAAGGTCCCTCCATCGAAAGAATGGTGAGCAGTCATAATAATATACTTTCTTATATTTATTATAATTATCAAAAATTTTTTAAAAAATCCTCAAGTTTCAAAGGAGTAACTAATTTATATAAAGCGGCAAAATAAGTTATTCCTACACTTACTTATTCAGATGGAAAGAAATGGTAGTTCAGACCCTTTATACACCGTTTAGTTCAAATGGCCTAATAATGTTTATCAAAATGACGGATTGAAACCTATGGGTGCCGGGATGCAAGTATCTGCATTTGGGGCACATCTAAACATTGAGCACTGTGCTAGAATAGTACACTGTGCTAGCTTACCCCAAAAACTATTCAACATAATATTTGCTATAAATCTTCTGGATTAACCTGCTCAATTTTATTATATTCTAAGCTAATGTATCTTTCCTTGTACGAAGTAATATTTTTTTGCCTATCAGTTTCGGATTTGCAGCAAGTAGGCTTTTCCGATACCTGCCACTTAGTTTTAAGCAAAATATAAACATAAAGTGAAAATAAATCATCGATAGTACTAGGGTAATTTATTAATTCGTGAATATCCTTATTTATGTACCCTTTTTCAATAGGTTTAGCTAACTATACACTAGTCCAGGAATTAATTATGCAGTTATTGTACCGTAGTCCAAAAATTTATACCACACTATACATTGAATATATCCCATTCTCCATGCAAGGCAGAAGCCAGAGAAAACAAGTATAAAGGTTATCGGGGTTACCCGATTTCTGCCGCTTTCCCTGAAAGCAAGGCAAAGGTCATGTTGACACAAATTGAGGTTTAAGGGGTTACCTATTATAGCCTCTAACAACATATAAAGACCTTACGTTTTATGTATAAAATTATTTAATCAATATATAACCAATATATAAATAATTAAAAAATGTATAATTAATTAATCAATAATGATATTAAAAAGGCATAAAAAGCTGTGGGAACTATTTTAAAAATACACTTAAATCTGATTGGGTAATAGTCTGAGAATATGTGGTAATACTGTCTTGTGATTGGTTGTATTCAATGCTCAAATTAAATCACTTTAATCTATTTGGTTAATAAGGAGTGACAACTAAAACTTTATTTTTATATTTTATTTAAAAATATGTTTTGACATTTAAATATATTATATTTACACAAACAAAGATAGTATGCCATTGATCAATTAAACATTAAGTTTAAACCTTTATCTTCTACTTTTCATATATTTAGTTTAAAAAATTTATTTATTAGTTAAAATTATGCTGGACGGTAATACTTTAAGTTTATTTATTGTTTCAAAATAAAATGTTTTTAATTTTTATATGTCCAATCCTTTTTGCAATTTCGAGATGTACCGATTCCGTAGTTCTTTTTAAAAAATGCTTTAAAACCGAACATAAATATGTTTCATTTTTAATTTTAATTTTTTAAAATTTCGACTTTATCAGTTTGTTTTAATGATGGTAGAAATTAAAGTTATAATTATTTTACTTTCGTAAAGAAAAATCTAATTTGATTTAGATGTTTGATGTTTTGATAAATTGAAGAGAAAAGTTTAACTAATCATTCGTCTGTATTTGGTACTTAATCTAACAGTTAATCTCAAAAAACCGAAAATTAAACAATTTGATTTTTCGATCGAAAAACTAAAATTTAATTTTTGTATGCAAAATAAGAGAATTTCTAAATTGTCTTAAATTTAATTATGCTTAAAACATCAAACAATATTTATTAACTTTTTTAAGAAACTCTTACGAAATATTTTTGTCCAATCTATTTTTAGCCATTGTTTTAGATCCTCAAGTTTTTGAAAAGAAAATCTGCAGATAATGAAACTGTTTTTATGTTTATTTATATAATGAGATTCAATGTTTATTATAACATTAAAAAATATATTTAAGCTTTCTCAGATTTTTTAGAAAACAATAAAATATTTAGTCCGGATTTTTAGTTGTCACTCCTTAGTAGGCCATATTTTGTAATACTGTCTTGTGATTGGTCGAATTCAATTAGGCGCCAAAAATTCAAATATTAGTTTTGGCGGAATAAATTCATAAAGGCCATCCTACTACTCGTAGTGCTTGAATGTTCAGTAGGAAAGTCTTGTTTGATAAACGCTTTTTTTCAATTTCTTCTACAATATTACAATTCTAATCCAGATATATAAGATAGAATAAGTTCGACTATAAAGCTGAGCTATAAATATTTATAGGTTTTAAGATGGAATAGGTATTTAACAATTTCGACAATTCCATTATTTTTTAGCGTTTCTGCTATCAATAAATTCACACATTTTTAAAAACCGCATGATCCTTAACAAATTATGTCAAAACTACGTATTTTTTTAAATCTTATGATTTTTATCATAAAATGAATGTTAAAAATAAATTAATTTTGTTATATACATAAGGGAATAGTTAAAAATATACAGACTTACGAAAATTTTGTATCTCTTTTTATTAGGAATCCTGAATTTTAAAATCAAATTATTTTAGCTTATACAAAATACTTAATAAAATAATTTAGAAAAATTGAAACAATATTGTATTTTTTTCATTGTACGAGATGTCTCATAGATTTCATAACAATTACAAACTCAACTATGTGAACAAAGTGGCGAATGAATTGGCGGCCACGTTATACTGAATACCATCATCAATGATCAAATATGATCCAGTTATATATTGCGCATCATTCGAAGCCAAGAAAACAATTCCTTTTGCAATATCTTTCGGATATCCTCTACGTTGTAAAGGTATAAAGGATTCAATTTTTTTCAACTGCTCTTCTGTACTATTTCTACCGCTATTTTCGATAAGACCAGGTCTGCAAAACAATTGAATTATCAATTAATGATTATCGTAATAACACGTTATTAATAAACTAAAGGGGAAATAAGGCATTTGATTATTCAAAAAAAGATCCAACTCAGTATCTTATTTTCATTAATAAAATTAGTTTTAGATTTTTTATATAAATAATATAATTAACTGGATATAATGCCTCAAATATTGGATTATTTTTAACAACTTATTTATATAAAATAAGAGTGAATAAAAGTGTGAATATTGAGATTATCTAAACTATTTTAGATTTTTATTAGTGAAACGTTTAAGAGTGGAACGTTAGTATAATTGAAAAAAATAACGGTAATGGAACGTTAACGGGATATGTTTTAATTTTTTTGCCTTTAATGGAACGTTAGTACTATTTTTGGGATCTGTAATGGAACGTTAGTGGAATCGAAGTTTAAAAATTTTCAATCACTAGTCTGTAAGTTTGATTAATACGTGACATCAAAATCCCCAAAAGTTTTAATTGTGTTCATTCTGTCAGAATATAATTTTCCACATTTCATTCTTACTTGAATCTTAGCTGACAGATAATATTTGTAATTTAAATTTGTTTTTGACGATTAGTTTCGATATAACAACTCTATGTGTCTGACCACTTCATGGGCAGCTAATGAATGAATAATTTGAAATGTTCACTCATTATTTCTTAAACTCCGCGTTAATTAATCTTATAGTTCTTGCAAAAAAGTCACCCCAACTAAATAAACAAAAAATTTGCAAAATGTTTTGCGTCTCACAACAGAAGCGGTCAGACTTGAGCACAACATAGTGTTGTTATGTCGAAACTAGTCGTCAAAAACAAATTTAAATTTATGCGAATTGTGCAGAGTTTGAATTAGTTTTATTATTTAAAACTAAAAATCTAGTTACGGACTAGTGTTTTGTTCGAAAAATGAGATATAAAATGCGTAGTTCTATTATAGCTTTTCGATGATGGGGTATTAAATATTTGATTATATCGCAGTCTAATGTGCACCTTGTTTAATAAAATAAATGCCTGCTTGTTTTTCTTAAAAAAGACTATAGGTTTGTTAATGTTTGGCTGAAAAAAATTAAAAATCAATTTACGCAATGGTGTTCACTCTAATGCCATAACTTCCCAATTCAACAGCTAATACTTTTGTTAACATATCCAGTGATGCTTTTG
>JAQIXJ010001308.1:0-21740 GCA_034700185.1 Phthiracarus laevigatus
TTCGATGATTTCTTCAAATCAATTACTTTAACTGCAACCGATTTTTGTTTGCTAATCAACTTTGCTTTATAGACTTCTGCATAATTTCCACTTCCAATCGCTGTTTCCACAGCATAACCTCTTTTATGCAGATATTCGCTCACATGTTTGTATTCCGAAGAATTAGCGGAAACTAATCCAGATTTGTTATAACTGTCTGGTGGCAACGATTTTGTGCGAAGATCTGCATTCCTTTTTGGAGATATAGTCCGGTTATAAGCACTATGTCCGCCTTTCGTTGTTTGCTTGAGTTCGCGTTCAAGCAGTTCATTAGATATCAATGTGTTCTCGTCGTCGTTGTCATCAAATTGATTCAAAGTCACCGCATAAACTGATTTTTTCCCTTCTTCTGCTTTTTCTTTTCGAGCGGTTTTTAATTTTCTTAAATCTATTTTAATCTTATTTTTACTCTTCTGTTCTTTACTCTGTTTTTCTTTTTCTCGATTTTTCTTCTCTTTTTTCTTGAGACAATCACAACAACCCATGTTTTCAATTAATTACAATCAAGTGATTTTAATTCAGTTAATAAAGCAAATGATAATTTCCGTTAAAAAAGATTTTTAAGCTAACAATGCTAATAATGTATTCAATTAATATAATCTCGGGCACAATAATATTTTATACTGTAATTGTATTTATTGTTTCAATAGCTAATTTGTTTGTCCAACAATATAAGTTATAAACATTTTTTTCTTATTCTACGTTTTTTTTTCTTTAAGTATTCTTGCTTTTTTCTTATATCTGGATCAAAAAATTTAATTTGTTAATTTTTACTGTTTAATTAATTCATTAATTCACTTATCCTTATTTTTAACTTAAAATTTACAACTTATAATAAACTTGTACAAAATAAATCATAGCCAATTAATATAAATTTTAAAATGCAACTTTTATTTTAATTAAAAAAATTAATATTACATTTTTTGTGCACTTTTTATTTTTAACATTTAATAGCCAGCTATTAGAATGATCAAATAAACGTAAATTATATAAACTTAATTAGTTTTGACTTTTTGTTTTTTATATTTTATTTTGAATTATTTATTTTTTTCGGTTATTTATTGGCCATCATCCGAATATGCTCCATCATCGCTGCCAAATGAACCGAAATTGCTGTTATCTGCATCTAAATAACATAAATTAAATAATCAAATTAATTTTATTAAAATAATAAAGGAAAATAATTTTCAATCAAAATAATTCACCTCTAATTCTGTTGCCATTTACATCGTGCCCCTGATCTCCTGCCTGACCACGATTCTGGTTTCCATCATTAGCTATTTATTAAATCGAATTTGTTAAAATTACATATTGATTTACTAAATTTAAAAAGATATAGTAATACTATTCTCACTTATTGGTATCATAATAATTTATAGATTTTTATTGCTAGAATTTAAAGAAACCCTAAATAAGGTATTAATTTGGTTAACAAATATTTTAGCTTCATTTTAAAAGTAATTTAACCATATGAATGAGATTTTAAGAACTGCCTTTAAAAGTGAAAAGAAATTCAAAAATATTGGATTAATTTACCCAACGACACAAGAACTTATCGAAATATGTTTGAGCACAAAAACGTATCGATTTCGAATAAAAATTATTTAAAATTATAGCTTCAAAATTTAAAAGTTGTTTAATTATTTGTATATACATTTTTAATTTATCAAAATATTTTCAAACAGTATTGACTTATTGAAATTTATTAATAACAGATTCAGTTAATAAAAATAAATAAATTGTTGCCTTTAAATAAAAGTATTTAAGGTTAACCCTTACCTGCGCCTCGACGAACATTACCATATAATGTGGCGTATAGTATACACACTGAAAGCATTAAAACAAATGTTGATTTCATTTTAATTCAATTTAGAGATAGTTTTCTTTAAACGACTTCACTGAAAGGAATTGAATATTCGAATATGAGTATTGAAGGGAATGTTAGATGTATTTATATCAAAATCAACAAGAAAATTATATATTAGCTCAACATTATTGAAAAAGTAATTATTTCTTGTTTTAAGAGTAATTTTGTTTTTTATATAGAATTAACTCAATATCTGCCCTATTATTTTTTACGTAACGCCAATTGAAAATATTTGTTAACATTTAAATACAGGACTATGTTAAACAAGAACGAACAATAAAATAGGGCTCACTTTTAAGTTACTCGTTTTCTGCAATCTTTCGCTCCTTTCTTGCATTAAATCTTATGAATTAAGCTTTCACGTTCACTGAAAAGTATGTTATGATCAAACGTTTTTGTTTAATACTACGTTGGTTTATGTAAAGTTCGGACACTAATTTCTGGAAAATGGACATTTCAAATCCATAAGAATTTTCTTATATTCGAAAGTGAGCCATAAATTACAAATAAGTGTGATTTAACACAAATTTAAGCAGATTTCATTAAATCAAAAAAAAGAAAGAAAGAAAAAGGGTTTTATGATACCGCATATATAATAATATACTTTATATACGGTACTTTGTAAATAAGATTTAAATGCTTGAGTAAATAATTAGTTCTGATTGATAAATAGTGAGCGATAAATGGATTTCATTTAAATTTATATAAATGGGTCGAAGTAAATGTTGTTCTATAAATAGATTTTCTGGACAAAATATAAATGGATTATAGATTAACATTAAATAGGTTCAACGATAAATAGATAGCGCTAATCAATACATTTTATTACAATTGCTTTCTTTCTTTCTATTTTTGAATATGGTATATTCTTAGATTTAATAGATAATCTTTAAAGAGTCTATAATGTTAACTATCTGTCTATTAAGGATTATGTGGATTGGGATAATTACCACTAAATATTGATAATATATTCATGCAAATTTGACCTAAAAATCTGTAAACAAATAAATCTATGAATTAAAAACTATTAAAATAGAAAAAGTGTAGCAATAGAAATACAGAAACCTTATAGAAACCTATTTATAAATCTATTTTCATATAAAGAATTAAGAATAAAGTTAAAAAATTAGGTCATAATTCAATAGATTTAAAGTTGTTAATATTGCAGCAAAAAAGATGTATAGATTTTTAATTTACTTATATTCTTAGATTCGTTAGTCACTATTATTTTCTAGAAGTCTATCTGTATTTTAACAGATAATAAACGTTTTTGTTACACGGCACGAGAGCGCTTGATGTTAAAGTATAGTTACCCAAGGGGGTGCTAGCCCAGGGTTGACCCCACTAGAATTGTGGAAAAGTTGATCCCCCCAAGAAAAATAGAGATTGCATTGAAAACGAGCTATTTTTTGGCTGAAAAAATTTTTTTGGTCCGAATACAAAAAAAATTGTTGTTTAAATCCGATGAATTTTCGACCCCTCCCCTAAAATTTGAGATTTTCAGAATCTGACCCCCCTCTGGTACTTCAGACCTTGGGTAACTATGTATTAAAGCCATCACACCCATTATGAAATGGATCTGAACGCAAATAATAAGTTTTCAATTAATCGTATTTGATTGTGTCTATAAGTGCAAATAAGTGGATCGCAGTTTAACAATCATTTAAGCAGTTTAGTAACAAAACACAAAAAATAAAAATTACAAAACTTTAATTGTTTTATATAATTTAATACATATTATACATTTTATATATTATATAAACGGTACTTTCAAACTAATCTGATGTCATATTATAAGGTAGGTAAACTCTATCAACAGCATAATCATAGCTTTTGAGTGTCAAAACAGTGTGATACAGTGTAACTATGGTAGGACTCCATCTTCAACACTCAATAATTTTGATTTTTAATATTCTGTTTTTTGCTGCCATACTTTGGGTTCTTTTGATGGCTGACAGTTTTGATGGCTAATAGTCTTGAAACGTGTTTCTAGTTCTGAAAGTCCGTACATCCGAAGTAATAAGTGAAGATTTTTTAAGTACGTTTGATCTAAATAAGGTGTTCGCGACAAGATATTGGCATTCACTTCAAAATCACCGTTCGATTTGGTCGTGCATGTGATCATTAGATGGTATCCGCACGTTGGATCGTAATCCGCAAAAAGAATCGTAACATCACTAATAGAACCACCTTTTAATTCAAATTATAATTTAGTTTATAGACATTTTACAGTTAATATATGTGAGAAATACGAATTTGAATATTGCATCAAAAAATAGATACAGACAATAATGTGCTCTTCATGATCGCTACTTTTAATTCAAAGTAACTTACTTGTGAATGTATTTCTAAATGATGCTCCATTGTACGTCATTTTTGTAGTTTTGCCACTATACATCGTTTTTACTGTCTTATCGCTATATTCGAATAAATTTTTAAAAAGTTTTTTAAATTATGTTACCAATTTTACAGCCATATATCCAGCGTACAATAGTTTACATGTATCATTTATCATAAGGTATTAACTTCTTTTTAACTTTGAAATTTTAAAATAACATTAAAGAGCAAAGTAAAAAAGCTCTTAATATATGGAGAAGTTTTTTAAATTGATTACAAGAATTATTGGATTTTTTTAAACAAAACTAAAACATTATTAACCACATAGTGGTATTCGAAAAACTCCTTATTTTATCATAAAAGTTAAAAGGAAAATTTAGATAAAGATCAATATTAAATCCTAATATAATTTAACCCATCTGCTAACATACAGACAGACGGACATTTTCAAATACATAAGTTCCAATTATTTAAGATGCGGATGAAATCTAAAAATGCAATCAAAATTTACTTAAACGTTGAAAAATGCTGTCTAACTTTAAAAATTAATTATGAAAATTCTCTAGTGAGAGTTTGTCAACCTATTGTGCGTTTAATAAACGCTTTCTTTAATACCCAAACTTCTGTAGTGTTTGGAACACTTTCCTTTTAAGTTCTACTAAAATGTGCTAATTTATGCTAAATAATTCAAATAAGGCAATTAATTTTGTTTAATAAGATAAATGTTGAGAAATTAAATCATTCAAACGCAAGTTAAATTTGAAACACAATAAATCATAATTACGACGAGTAAATTACAATAATAACAAATAAGTGGTTTATGAAATTTGATTGTCTAAGCGTTAATTTATTCATGCATTACTTAAGTAATAACTTACGTGACATCCAAGTAATTAACAGTAAGTGTTTGCACTTCCTCTGCAGTATCGACGGGAGTATCGTCTTTGGTTTGGATTTCATAGGTTTGCTCTTGAGATTTGACATGTCTCTTTCCAGAGCGATAAAAATTAGCTTCCCGTTTGGCATTAGATGACGGAAATGATGGCGAATAAGATATATCAGTTTTAGTGGGAGACGTGTAGGATTTGATAGCTTTTCGGTCAGCGAAAGCGCAATCTGGCAATGCGAGTGTAGTTTCTATTATATACCAATGGCCCAAATGCTTTAAGACATTGATTTAGAAATTTATAATAAAATTATTTGATTCGAAACCTTAAGTTAAATTATTTTTAAATAAAACTAAAAGGATTAAAAATGAAAGCGAGATCATCATTGGAAAAAATGAATAATCTGAAAATTAAATCTACTTATATAAACATGTATACTTAATAAATTAATTAAGCTTATCTAAAACGAATACTTACTTTATCCAAGTCAAAGTTTTTTGCTTCAGGTACTGATGGGCAATCACTTACAGCCGATGCTCGACATTTTGGTAAATTATTAGCTCCATTGTTAGTTTGCTGCAGTTTATACGCTTGCAAACAGCAAATTATTGTAAACGTGATATAAATAGCTAACATAATACAATCTAATCTCATAATTTTGCGTTAAAAAAAGACCAAATTAAGCACAAACTATTTCCAATCTAAAAATACTAATCAATACTTTCTATAAAAAACTTTTTAAATTAAACGAAGAACACCAAACACTTTCTCGAGCTAACCTTTTTTTTGAAAACATCCTCATCATAAAAAGCTTTCGCATTTATAAAAGCATTTTTCTTTATTTTTTCTCACTCAATTCGGCCAACTATTGGCTATTCGTGTATAACTTATAATAATTTAAAAACAGATTGGGTCACCAGTGCTTTTCTCCAGTCTAGTCGTAAATTATGCATACAAACAAAAAGAATATAATCGCTCACGTTTTTCCCTTCAATAAACGTTGTACAGTAAAGTAACGCATATCTATCTTATTATGGTGACCCAGCTTTTCTTTTTCGAAGACCTAAAATAATGAATCATTTTATATTAAAAGCTAACTGATGTCTTCTATTCTCAATACGTAAAAGTTTGCTCATATGCAATGAAAAATACAAAAAAGAAATATCATATAAATTTTTAGTATTTGTTGTTGATCTCTTTTGAATGATTGGTGTAACAAATTAATTAATTTTATGAATCTATTAACAAAAAATTTTTGTTATAAAGGAAGTTTATGTAATCTCTTTGCATCTTGTTAATGGTAAATTGAAATTTATTACGCATAAAAGATTTTCTGACAAAGGAATTCCATTTTAACTAATAGTAAAAAGTAAAAATATATTAATAACCGTAATGAGTGGTTTTTGAAAAAGAAAAATATGGAAACGGAACAATTGTATTAAATCACAATAAGTTTTTAAGTTAAATTTCGAAAAAAAAGATTTTGTATAAATAAAAATTTAATCCGCATTTTCAACACCAAATTATATGCTATGTTATCATTAATTCTAAACTAATAATACATAGATAAATGTATTCTTTAGTGTATAAAGTGTGACTGATATTCGTAAGAGTTTTTCAGACACCAGAAAATTTTAATATCAAAAATTTTCTTTTTAGAATATCTCTGCGAACACATCCAAAGTTTATTGAATTTGGAACCCAAGGAATCTTACATATTCACACATCAATCAGTACAACACTGATGTAACACCTAATGAGAGACTTTCGCAATAAACAATGAATGTAGTAATTAATTTTTGATTGAACGTTTAATGGCGTTTAATTAAGGATAAATTATTTTTTTAAATAGAATAAATGCTTTTTAAAAATAATACACTCAAACTAGTAATTACAATGCTTTTGTTCATTATGACATTATTTCGAAAACAAAAAAATTAATGCTCAGTTTTAGTATTTTTTCCTCAATCTTTATGATTTGCAATTATCTAACCATTTATATAATTTGCTTTTATAATCACTCAAAGTTACATCACTAAGTAATTAAATATACGATTGTGTCACACTAACTAACTTATTATAACACCAATGATGCTTATCTCCAAAAAGGAAAACTAATATCAATTAAAACGCAAACAAAATTGTTTATTTTTTACGGTTTTACTAAATTTTTATTAATAAAAAAATAAATAAATATGCGGTAAAATCATACGCTGATAATTGCATACAAGGTATTGCAGTGCTACAATAATTTTAATTTGAATATCTCATAAATCATAAGAACTGATCTTTTGTAATAAAATAATTTCTTTAAAAGTGCTTTGAATTAAAACCGATGAAACAAAAATTAATGCACCAATAAAATTAACATAAGAATACAATATGCAATAAAAATGTCATTATAAAAAATTAATAAGCATTCAATTTTTATAAACCGTAATATAAAATAAAAGCGTGTTATACAGGAACTAGTTGGGGCAACAAATTCTGTTGGTTGATCTTCAGAAAAAATTGAATTTTTTGATACACTTGAAACTTTGGGATAGAAAGATGTTCATTGAAGTTTCATAGGGACCCTATTTTAGTTCTTTGTCATAAGTTAAAATTTTATGAAAATTTGAAAGTAACATCGTATCAATACGTCATATACGGAGTATCGGATACAATGTATTAAAGCATTAAAATAATTAAGAATTTTTTGAATTGTTCATTTATCCTTTGCAAAAAAAATTTTATTTCCTACAAATAGTTTAGTATAGTCGTCAATAAAAATTTTACCAGTTTTAAAGTGATTTCTAATTCTAGAATATTTTTCATTATTACCAGATTGAGCATATTAGACAATTAATTAATATATATTAAAAAATTATTTCTTTTTAATTTGATGAACATCTGGTGCATCATTTTTTACTAATCACATAACTAATCATATTTTATAGATTTATGAATTATTTATGAATTAAAACATGAAATAAACTTTAGATAATAACTTTTTATTTCGAAAACAAAAAAAAATAAATATAATCTATTATTCTATTATGCCATACAATTCTGTATTACATTATTTTATTTCTTACAGGAAATTAAAGTTATTTTTAAAGATGATTATGTTAATATGAAGGAACTGTTATGTTATGTTTACTATTGCTAAATGGCGAAAACGTGATTTACATTTACTATGTTATCAAAATTATCTCTTGTATTCATATTATAATTATAAGCTCCTTCAGAAATGTTGAGTTTCGGCATATAATTTATCGATGATAAGCTTTGTAATACTAGATTAAAGCGAAAGATAGATGATTAAAAATGTATTAACCATACCTTCCTGAAATATGTTATTTTTTGCTACTGCCATTCAATGCTATTTAAATCTAAAAACATGATCTGATAAAAATTTCATTTAATGTAATTATAATAATTTTATAATTAATATAATAATTTTAAAATCACAGTGTAATTTCAACTCTTTTAAAAATAATAGATGATACCCTGTTTTTCCACAGTTCACCTTACTCTACCGCTAAACTCAAAACAGATAACATACTGTAAAGTTGTTAATTGGCTGCAACAGAGATTCGGTAACACCTAATATACCAAATTTAAATTATAACTAATAAATAGGTTTGTAAGCTCGGTTTCATTTCGGTTACAGCTCATGTTAAACAGCTGTTTATTAGGAAGTACGGTTACGGCTCGTTTTTATATTGTTTTTGTTTTTTGGCTGTTTTTTTATGAAAAAAACCAAAATATCCTTTATATTTTTGTAAGATTTTTCACTATAAATTTTTAAGAAAATGACCCAAAACTTTTCGAGAATGATTAGCACAATATTTATAAATTTTATTAACATCTATTTAACAACTAGATGAACATCAACTATCGAATTCTATTAAATTTTAAATTCTGACTTAATTTTATTTTAATAATATATATTAAAAATAAATAAAGTGCACTAAATTAATGTCAATTTATTAAAATAGTGTTTTAAATAAATCTAAAGTATTTGGCGGTTAAGCCGTTTAAACCGCAGTTTTTTGAAACCGTTGCGGTTTATCATATAAACTGTTTGGGGTTTGCTAACTATGTTTTTCTGTTTTGTTCTTTTAGAAATTCGTGAACAGACTTACCTATGTCTATTGATGTAAACGTAGAGCAAAAAAGTAAATGGTAAAGCTCTGTGTATGGTAGTAACAAATTTTTATCTCAAAAGAAATTTTTGCATTATTTTTAAGTTTTCTATTAATACCACTGAAATGCTAAATGAATTGTTGTAAGCACAATAACACGTGCAGTGCTTGAAACGGTACTGCTAATTAAATAGTTATAATGCAGTAATGAGAGCAATAATACTTGCTCTAACTTCACTTTGCAGCATCAAACTGCATGACAACATTAGTTGAATGTTCAAATATTTTTAAAAATCGGTAAACAACATTAAAACAACTTAAAACAAAAGGGCAACATAACAGTAATACATAACAGTTATACCTATATAACGCTCTAAAAGTTTTCATTATTCGCTCGAACTTTTTCAATTCATTTTTCTATAAAATTTTAAGAATTCTAATAAGTTCGAAACTCTTTATCGATACATCAAATAATAATGGGTGTTTTCCACATTTAATATACTACTATTATTGTTTTGATAATAAAAAGCTAACCTTTTATCGGACATTTTACAACTTATATTAAATTAATTATAAGTTGAGCTTTAATGGACTTTGATTAAATGAGCTTTAACTTTGATTAACTTTTTAAAATTAAGTCATGTCTATTTATGTATTTACTCATTTACTCAACTATCCAAACATATTTACAAAATCAATTGCAGGGGGCATTCTATTATAATCCATTTAAAAAATGATTTTAATTATTAAAACAGAATGAATTACATTAAATAACATACAAAGTAATTAAATTTATATTTTAATTAAATCCAAATATCGAGCAGTTTAGGAGTTTAAACTGTCTTTTTAAGCGGTTGCGGTTCGATAACTGATTTTGGAGTTTGGTGAGGTTGGAAAAATTTTGAACCGTAGGAAGCTTTAATTTTAACCATTAGATTTTCGCAATGCTCGGAACTTTTACTGTAAAAATTTTTCTGTGCAATAAGTTTACTGCTAAGTATGAAAAACATTTTGCATTTACATTAAAACCATATTAAACTATGTTGTACAGGCAATGTACATGTATTGCACATGTTTGAACAATACTGTAAGCAGATTTGCATATAATCTTATTTAACAATAAATAACAGAAGTTCACTTTCATGTATCGGAAAAAACTAATACCATGTGATAATAGACTGATAAGATAAAGGAAATCCATTTACAGTACAATAACAAGCGTTTGTGAAAATATAATGCGCTTTTGTTGGAAGCAGAACAATATTTTGTTACGTGATTTTTTTTATTAATAGAAATTAATGCAAATAAATAGGTTATTACGTTATTTAATGATTTCTGGTGACAGTCAAAAATATTAATTCCATTTAATTTTATTTTTTAATAATTCGCAGCTAAAAGTTTTTCAATTAATTAAGTGATAATAACTTTTTTTGATGACTGGTAAACAAATTAATAAATATTAATAATGACGATTCAAAGATTAATTTTCGGCTTTTATTTAATATTTAAATCGATCGAAAGGTTTATTACGAAGTTTTGTTTAGCTCTCATATTTATGGATAAATTTTGTTCGACAGTGTATTCGGCTTTCGTGCCATTTATGCGACTGTTCAGCAAAATTCATTCCTCATTTATGGTCGCCATAAAAGTTGTGGCAAACTTTTATTTGCTTAATTTACCACTTATTAACTTTGTTTGGGGTATTTACTCGTTTATTTTACGCATCAAACTATTGTTTTTTAAATTTTATTTGGTTATCGTAATATTGATAAAGTATATCGACTTTTTCGTGTTGGAGCATATCGTGACATTTATCAATTTCGTGAAATACACGTTTCGACACAATTTTTCAAAAAATATTCAGCCAGAATTAAAAGACTAAATAGCAGCTATACAAATATGAATAAAATATATAGCAAAACAAATATTTATGCACTTTTTTTGGAAATATCCATTATAGTAAATTTGTATTTTTAAGTTTATTAATAAAATGTGTGTGATTCTAGTTTTGCGATCACTAGAAACTTGAATTCTCTTTGTTTCATCATCAATAACTGAAATAAATAATAATTAGCTAATAAATATTTCGATAATGAAAATAGTAGTATTTTCAGAATGATATTGTTTTTAAACAATATATTGTGAAACTGTGGCACACTCTGTAAATTATTTTTTAATTTCGGCAATTAGTACACGATAATGTTTGTTTGGGAATACGCAATGCTGTATCGCAAAGGAATGCACAAAATGACTGAAAATAATATTACAGTATTACCTGTACATTATTAAATTTAAAATGAAAATTTTTAAACAAAACTTTAGATGAGAGGTCCTAAAATTTATAGTTTGACTCCAACACATTGCTGTTACAGTAGCTTACAGTTACTGTAGTTAACATTTTCTTTGCACACAGATTTGATGTTGAAGCAATAAATTTTCTGTATCCTGCTTTTTAGGAATTAGCAATCAAGCGAAAAGATAGCACAAATTTTGAATAATTGTAACATGCAATGGCAGGTGTAAATAGGAGTTAATTATTATATTAATTATGTATGGGTTATGTCTTGTTTACTTATCTAAAGTTAAAATTATAAAATTGAACAATACTTGTTAGAACTCCGGCGACTGTGTTCAAACCTGCAGTCTTATTAACATAAAAAATTTCAAATTAAAAAGTATAATTACAACATTTTTACGCTTGATTATTAGATAAGATAAAACATGCTGATTCTAAAATATAAACCTTATACCGTATCATATTATATATATGAATTAAAAATGTACGTGAATGAACATTTTTAAAAAGTTTTTAACTTAGATTATACAGTATTGCCGGTAAATGTACTGATATTATTATTGTCACTTTTACAATGTTTAATAATTATTCTTTCTGTTAAACATTTATCAAGTCTTAATGAAAACGTGATGTGATAGTTAAATCTTTAGCATGAATATGGGGTCTAAAAAACTCATTAAAATTTAAGCAAATAGTATCCTGTGCTGAAGTGTTTAGCAGACAAATATTGTCAAAATTTAAATCATTGATTTCTTAAAACTACTAAAATTTCCTCATCTTTTTCTTTTGAAAGGAAAAGTTGTCTTCTATTATAAAAGTTAAATATTTTCATTCCATTATTCTTTCTTCCATTTAAATCTTCATCTATGCGTCATTAATTGAATTATATTATATAAAAACGATTTATTTATAAATTTTACTCAAAAAACATTGAGTTTTTACTTATATTATAAATTAACATTACAACGGCAAATATAATTAGAAACCTGACACAGTTTTCTGTGAACCATATGCATATAATTTTCAAATATTAGTTTATACAAAAATATACAAAAAAAAACAAGATATGTAGTTCTGCAATAAGATCCAAGTTTCAAAACTTCAACTCAAAAAAACTTTTATTGCATATTTAAATGGCTATGACTTAATGTAAACACTGTTTAATATTCATTCTTTTGAGCGTACGATGCCTGCGGCTGACAGTTTCGATGATTATTAGGCTTTAATCGCGATTCAACATTTCCCAGTCCATTGCGGAGAAGTATGCCATGAAGACTCTTCAGGTGATACGGATCGAGCCATGAGGTTCGCGATAGTATGTTAGAGTTAACCTCAAAGTAGCCATTGGCTTGTGTGGTGCACGTTATCATTAGAACATAACCGCATATATAATCGTAATCGACGTAAAGTATCTTCACATCGCTCACTGAACCAGACGTGAAAAAGTTAGTATAAGAACCGCCATTGTATGATAATCGAGTGGTATTTCCTGTGTATCTTGTTTTAGCTCTGTTTGAACTAAAATTTTTAGATAAATAAAATCATTATTTATTGATGATTGTAAGTATTCAAATATAGCATTTTAATTATATGACTCTTTGAAAGTTTAAGCAATATTATAGTCACTTTTACAAATTTAGCCTATTTTATTAATCGTTACATTTTCGTTAACATTTAAACGTTATTTTCAGCTCAGACATCATTCTTCAAAATGTTATTTGACAGTGATATCTAATTATTTTTTTAATTGCGGTATTTATTTACATGATATATCAAAATCGTAGAATAAATATGTAAAAATTATTGACAAGTTTATTTTGATATAAAGATAGTACAACTTACTAACTGTACAACAAACACAAGATTTTGTTTTTTAATGATTATCAAAGTGTTTGATCAATCCCATTAGCGGTTTTCAAAGTTATGACGAAATAACGTTATTTATTTTTTAAAACTTTGATACTTGTTTCAAGAGAAGATTCTTGATTGCGGCTTCAGATAAGCTAAAAAACGTTTTATTTTAAGCCTAATTGTATTAATAGGTCAACCATTATGGGCTTAACTGCTAAAATGCACGCTAACTTCCGGGTTTTACGTTACACATGACCATCTTTAATGGGTATATAAAGCTTGATTTAATGCTGTACATGTAATGATAAATACAGTATGTAATGGCAAATCTTTAATACGGTACACAAATATATGGAATTCATTTATATAGAAAATATTTATTAGAGACGTATCAATTTTTTATAATTATCATAAACCCCAAACTTCCTGATAATCATTAAGTAACCGCTGGTGAATCGGCTTCTTTATCACGTTTAAAACATTATTAAAGCAGTGCTAAATAAATTATAATTTGCTATTTGGGCATAAATGAATATTCAATATTTTTCATAATCCTGAGTAATGGCATTTTAAAATTTTTAAAAAATGCTAAATGTTTAAAAAGTTATAAAAAAGCTTTAAAAAATTTAACATTATTTTTAAAATAAAGGTTTGCATTAATATTCATAGGCATTTAAGTGGATAACCTCGTTAGCTATATTTTACACCTCATTTTCATAATTATTTTTCTTCTCTCAATTATAGTGATTTCCATTTACTTTCCGATTATTGTTCTAAAATAACTAGTAAAATAACCTATTAGGATCAAATGAACAGAGAATAAATAAATTATCTGTTGTAGCGTTCAATTTCATTTGTCTATTATGAATGAAAATGACTGCGATATTTTCTTAATATCATGAAAAGTGCAGTTAATGTCGTTCGCACAAAACTCATTACTATCACTTAGTATAATAACATTTTAGAGATTATTACATAACATCGTTAAACTAGATATTTTAAATATAAATCATATTTTGGATTTTAATTTATCGTTATTTTTTATGTCCGTATAAATTATGTTGGTGCGAATTTATGATATTAGCGACAGAGATATTTCAAGAGAGAAATCGAAAGTTTAATCTCGGAAAATTTTTTATAAAATTAAAAATTAGGTTAAGTCTTCATTGTGCCTTTAAAATACTTTTTTCCCCAGCTATTCAAACAAAATTCTAACTACATATTTAAACAAAACTAAACAATATTTTATTTGAACAGTAGGAATAAAAAGAAAGAAAATGTGTTAATGAATAATATTTATACATTTTGACGATTATCTAAAATTTATATCATTGAATATTATTGAAATGGTTTTATTTATCTCATGGTGTTATCTAAAACTTGTTTTTCGTGATCACACTGAATAATAAATTAAAAACTATTTTAAACTTAGAAAAACAGAAAAATAAAAATAACCACAAACTCTTTAATAACATCAGCCAGACTTTCCTAAACATTTTCGATCAGCTAAAATTTTCGCAATTGTGTTAAATATTTGTTTACTTAACTTTCTATATTCTTAGCTTTTAAGGAAATAGAACATTTCTAATCTTTCCTTTAGGAAATGAAAAATTAAGATAAAATAATTTAAAACTTACTATCGGTCAAAGTAATTAACAGTTAACATCTGCTCTTCTTGTGTCGGTGGATCATACGATGCTTGAGGTTTGTAATACGCATTTCCGCCACTATTACCATAGGAACTTCCGCCACTATTTCCGTAAGAGTTTCCGCTATTTCCATACGATGATGGTTTGCTGTACGAATAATATCTTTTCGGTAGTCTAGTCCTGACCGCAAATGCACAATCGGGTAAATCGAGAGTTGTTTCGATAATATACCAGTGACCCAACATCTGGGGTTAAAATAAAGCAAATATAAGGCATAGAAAAAATGATAATTTAATTGAAATAAAAAAAGTGATATTGAAAATATAAAAACAAATAACAATTTCGATAAAATAACTCACTTGATCCAAATCAAAATTTCGTGCGGTTGGAACGGATGGGCAGTTATTTTTGTAATAATTAGGATCACAATTTCCTTGGTTATCATAGTTTTGCTTATAACTAGCCAACACTTTTTCGCAAAAAATAAAAATAAAAATATACGCCACAAACTCCTTGACACTCATAATTGCAAATAATTAATTAACTATAATTATAAATTATATATCTTCAAACTAATGAAAATTTACAAACTTTATTTTTTATTTTCACTTTTTGTAACGTATTTATCGAAATCAAATATATCTTACTATGTAAGAGAAATTAACTGGAAAATATCTTTATAAATAACTCTCTGCTTCCTGTGGCAAAGCAAGAAAAAAGTTTTCTATAATGCAACTCGCGATTTGTTGACCCACTGTTTGAGGCACTAAATTAATTCTCATGATAGACAACTCTTAAAAAATAATAAAATCTTTATTTATAAAACTTTCCAGTTATTTTCACTTCTTTATAGCGTGATATAGAGTTCAAACTTTCAACCCGTTTTTTTAAGAAACCGAAAGGAATAACATTGTGTTACTTTGGGTAATTTACAAAATAATTTTACTTAGTTTAAAGTTTTAAATACTGCATGTGTTGAGATGAATCTCGAAAATTTATCGAATTATCTAAATTTTATGTTAATTTTATATTTATTTTATATTTTTTATTAAATTTAATATAAAATGAGTAAACCAATTTATATATTTTTTAATTAAATAAAATATTCTATTCATTTAAAATATTCCAAAGTACATGTCAACTTTTTTTAATGAAATAACTGATTCGGCAATTATAAAATAAATAACTAAATTTAATTTAGATGGCAAAAATTATAAGGATTTTTTTTATCTCTAAGTTTTGATATTTATTGTATAATTATTTATTTTTTCTATATTTATATTTAGTTATTAGTTAAATTCACTCAACAAGTAAATAATTGTGTAAATATAATAAAAGTTAAAATTATCTGGCCAGTTTCGGTTTATTTGTTTTTATATAGCAGACTTTTCATCGTTATGACTATATTGGATAAATATGAAAATTCTAACATATAAATGAATAATTTTTGTTTCACATTAAAACAAATGAATTTTTTTTTGTATTTAAGCCATCTCAGAACTTTAAGGTTTATGATCGACTAAAAAAATCTTAAAATAGATATTAATATTTTGAAACGATAAATTTTTTCAAACATAACAATAAGATTATCGTAAGCAGTGATGCACACGCTCGGCGCTCGATCTCTGCAAAATGAGTACGCTCGACGCTCACTTTCATGGCACGCGCGAGCGCTGAGTGTCATCCGAGCGTCAATATTTGTGAAATTTTTAAAAAAATATAATTTTCATGAATACCTTAAAGTGAAAAATGTTCAGAAATATAAAATCATTTTTATGAACTTTCGAACATATTTAATCAATCAATTTTGAGCTATAACTAATTGTAGATGAGCTACAACTATGTTTAATTATGCTACAATTTTTAATTAAGTTAACAGGAAATTAAAAAAAAAATATTTTTAATATACGCTCGATGCTCGCGCTTACGCTCGACCCCCTACGCTCAGCGTTCACGCTCGCGCTCGGTAAAAGTCAAACGCTCGCCGCTCACTCTCAGCACCGAGCGCCATCCGCTCGAGTGTTGTGCATCACTGATCGTAAGGTGCATCTTATTTGAAAATCTTTTATTTTGTTACAAACAACTAGTAAAGTTACAAAACAAAAACTAAACTGACCAAAATAAACTCAAATTAAATATTCATTGCAGCTACAAAAACTCATAAATTATATGTCTGTTTTTCTTCACAGCGGAAAATGAAGTTTGATTAAAGACCAGATATAGTTGTTATTTTCTTATCATGAATAGTCAACGTGTAACGTAATATTATTTATAATATTTATTAATTTTAAATTTTAGTTTTAGACACTTAAGTTTTTAAAAACTTTATAGCTTAAAAAACAAATAATGTATTACTGGTAATAAAGTTTGCACTATAAATTCCAATCGAATAAATTAATAAATTTTGGGAATCTTTTTTGAAAACTTGTAAAGTTAACCAGCAAAATAGATATTTATATAATTAATATATTGGAAGAAATATTTAAAATTACAGACAGCAGACAGTGAATGACACAATTTTGAATCCTATGTCAACCGATACAGTCTCAAGATAATTAAAAATAATGTACTTTAGACTCACGTCTGACCTAAAGTGGGCTTTGTGTACAAGTATTACTAACGAAAATCAATCAAAATGGATTGTCTTTATGTGAAATATTTTTATTTAAAAATTTACAAAAAAAACAAATTTTATTGTATTATTTTCGTTATAAAGAAAACTATTATCACGCAGCAAATGTTGAATTACAATAAAATATTATAATATTTTATTATATTCACGGTAGCAGTTTTTTATTAGACAAATTATATATCAAAGGAAAACTTGCATATAATATATTTATAGCTACAAAATTAAGTTTATTACATCAATTATACAATTGGAATGCTTGAAATTTAAAAATTAGTGATGAAATTAAATTTGTAATTATTATGAAAGCTTATTAATTAATAATTATTTGATAGAAAATATTTAATTAGGATTAGAATTAGAAAATTTATACTTAAACAGTAGAATTAAAAAATATATATTATTATTAAAGTTTTAGATTTAGTTCTAAAATATACTAATCAGAAGTAATCCATAAAAAGGTCTAAATTGCCTTCAGAATTCTAAAAAGTCTACACCACCCAAATTTAAATTTTTAAGAACATAAAAATACTGTAAAATTAAAAAAGTGTGATACTTAAAATAATCAACGATAAATTCAAGATGTATAAACTTAACCTAGAGTTTAAATATTTCTTTCCAATACGATGCATTTAGAAAGGTGTCATATTTTCAAGCTTTTTAAAAAGTGGGCAAAATTCACTAACTAGTGATGAATCCTATAAATAATTTCCGGAAATTATTACAGACCTTCCATAAGGAGAAAAACTTTCCCAGAGTCTACAGAGCTGGAATGCCAAAAAAATTAAATACTCACTGTCGATTCAAAATGATTTTTAAAATTAAAGAGTTACCGTTAAATCAAATTCGTGGTTTGATTTTTTTTATAATTTTCGAAAATCTATAAAATTGATGCCACAAAAACTAAATATATCGTATATAACTATAATTTACTTAAATTGCATCAATCAATGTACAATAGTTTTCGTTTATTTTTTGCCAGACAATCGCATTTATCGTTACACAAACACAATCCTGGATTAACTGGATTTCTTTTCCCTGAACAATACTCGTCAAATTTACAAATATCGTCGCAATACTGGTCCAATTCTTCCGCATCATCGATAATGCCATAAAGTTTTTCCGCCATTTGTGAGTCCAGTTTAAGGACATCGTATGATGACTTGTATGATGTGTCTGTTAATTTATTAAGACTATAATAGGAATGCAATTAATATAACAATATTTACGATAAATTGCTAACATCTTTGGTAAAGTATTTGACCAAAAATTAGTATTAAAACTGCTAATAAAATCGATTTCATTGATGTTCAGTTTAATTCTTTATTGTTTAACAAACAAAAAGATAAACAAGAAAATCATTTGAACAGATTAATCAATTTTGTTTATTAAATTTATTTTAATCGAAATATTTTATTATTATTTAACTTAACTCAATTATTTTCAAAAACATGACAACTGTATTCTTTTGAATTCAAAAGAAAACTATATTTTCTGTTTAAAATATATAAAGTGAAATTTTTAAAATATAATTTGCTTATTTTGAAGAACTCGTGTGAACCATTATAGAAAATAACCCGATCTGGTAAAAAAATTATGAACAAAGTTAGTTCTCTACTCAACTCGCAAAGTAAATCTTAAATTAAGATTAAATGATGGAAATAAATATGCGATCACTGAGAGAAAGCATCAAACATAAACTTCAATTTTCAAAATGAGTTCATTTTAAGAACTCAATCTTGTTTTTATTATAAATGCTAAATATTGATCGATAAAGATGTATAATTTTAGACATTTCATAATTTATATGCTATAAAAAACTTGACATATTGCTAGCGGTATATATTATATATATAACGTATGTATTGCTCCACATTAAAAAAAAGTCAATACATTTATTTTTAATTTTATGTCAAGAGTAAGAATTAAAAGAAAAACAAGAACGTAACATAATTCAATGTTAGATTAAGCATTTGTAACTTAAGATATTAAAGTCAGGATATTTATTCTCAAAAAATTGAAAAATATGGGAATATTTATTCTCAAAATATCTACAAGTATCCGTTATATATCCTTATATTCATTTTTATTTAGCGCATTAACACATTCATCACAAGCTTTGTGCAAAATTATTTCTCTGAATTTTTAACGCATTTTTTCAAAGCAGTTCACATATTTTTGAAGCTTTAATTTCAAAGCTTCTTTGATTTTTCCAATTATTCAAAACTCACGAATATTTCTATTCCCTTTTATTAATAAGTTATTAATTTTTGTAATTTTGTCCCCCAAATTTTAAAACGCCTCCCAAACCTCCTGATATGTGTCTCGGCAGCCAAATTTTATTTAAACCCCCATTTTTTGAAGTGCTCTATCGAATAGAAGTGGTCTCAAAATTATCGGCTTAATCCACCTGGGATCATTCCCTCGTCAGAAAACCCTCCTTAGACTTGGAATATATTAACAAATTTTCAAATAAAACTTAAGCAATAAAACTAAAAATTTTCAATATGTTTTAATATTCAGTGAGAATACAAAAAAAAGAGAAATATGAGTTAAAATATCTTTTTTATTTATTTATCATTTTGACTATTTGCTTAAAATACTCTTAAACATATTAAATATCCAGTAAAATCAATTAAACTATAGATATTCTTTAAAATATGCAAATATTCTTTTTAACAATAGTCTGTAAAATATTATTTTAAATCTGTTGAATTCCGGGCTTTATTAAAAAATAATAAAATAGAAATTCAGAATTTATACGCTCTAAACAGAAATATGAAAATTGCTATGCAATAAGTTTTTCTAAAAGTTGTGTAGAATCCGCAATGCTTAGCCTTGAATATGTTCAAACTTTCCAATGTGATGCTAATGCCGGATAAGTATAAAATTGATAAATTGCCTAAATTTGCACTCTTGCTTATTGCTTAAATCAGTATTTCAAGAAACTATTTTCAATTAATATTAAACTTTAATCATGTAATATAATATCAAATAAAATTTTCTATCAAATAAAACATCAGCAAAATAAAAGGAAATGATTACACGAAAGATTGTGGGTATGATCTGTTATACCGTTTTTCTGTTCGGTCTTTTAATAGTAAAATAATGTATTCAAATTAATAGTTAACAATGAATGTTCATCCATTTGTGATTTGTTTGTTTGCATATTTGCTTCGTTTTAACTCAAGCCACGCATTTGGGTAATTCATAAGAATAAGTATTTTGAATTGCTTTTTGAAAAATTACTATATTTTATCAGAAATTTAACTGAAGAAAATTTAAATGAATATGAGAATACAGACGATCAAAGTTATAATGAAACAGATATAAATGTTGTGGAAACAACCACAAAACCATCATATTCATGGAGTTTATGGGGTGATGATGATACAGACAACGATGGTTACGATGATTCAGACACAAATAAAGATAAAAATCTTGAAAATGTGAACATAGAATCAAATAATGTTCATACAATCAAAAATGGTGTTAAAAATGCTGATGGAATCTTGAAAGAAAATAACCATTTAAATAATGATGAAAATACCGAAGAAAATGGGGAAACAGTTTCTAAAAAGTGCCCTCTAAACAAAAAAGAGTGTTTGGGTTGTTATAATGATTGGAATGGATTGGACAACAGGTCATTGTGTAATAACGATATCGGTATATAATTTAGAATTTCAATAATTATATTTCATTAAGATTTAATTAAAGTTTGTCATGTAAGCACACATTCTGTATGATTATGTATAGTTAAAAAAGTGACTAATTTAAAGTTTGAGAGTAAGCGAATCTTAAAAGAATACGTAATCATCTGATTTTTATTTTTTAATCAAATTTTACACATGATTTTTAAATTATTACACATTTGGGATAAATTACATTAGATCCCAATAAACAGAAACTTAACTCAATGGCTTTATTATTTTAATTTATTTATTTAATCATAATCTTTTAAAAACTGATTAACTTTGTAGTAGACTATGAAACGGGCCCCCGATTTTTCGGGCCCCCGCGGGCCCCCGACGTTTTCTGTCGGGCTTTGTCGGGCT
>JAQIXJ010001309.1:0-21733 GCA_034700185.1 Phthiracarus laevigatus
AACGCAGATTTAAAGTCAAAATTCATGTTAAAATAACTAAATATAATTCAAAACATAAGTGGCATCTGCCGCTAACTAAGCTTGTATATTATAGAACACGAAATATTGAAATGGTTAGCGAGCGAACGGAGAGAGCGAGCGACCATATACTAACTAAAACTAATTTTACAAAGTCAGATATTATGACCGTTTCGAGCTTGTTTTATCTTAATTTTGTCCATTTTGACTAGTTTTTCTGTAATTATGTGCCATTTTGTCTGAAAATCGATATTTTTATGTCAAAAAATGCATAGGCCACTCAATTATTATGGCATATTGAAAATTTTATATTTATATAATTGATATGTCTCTCTCTCTCTCTCTCTCTCTCTCTCTCTCTCTCTCTCTCTCACACACTCACCCACTCTCTCTCTCTCTCTCTCTCTCTCTCTCTGCTTATCCCTATAAAATCATATAAAATATAAACACCTTTCCATATTCAATATGCCATCATTTGTGTGTTCCACTCTTTTTTATTCTTAATTTTGTAAAATTTTGCATAGAATCGTATATTTTTAACAAAGATCGGCATATGTTACTCCAAGTTTTCCTAAATTTTGTCTATTTTTGTCAGATTCTAGCCTATTTCGCCACAATTTTGTCCATACTTTTTGTATTTTTGACCGTATATTTTGTCCTTTTCAACTAATAAATTCCCTTAATTAGCATAAGAAATAGGTCAAAATCCTTTTATTAAAAAAAGAACTTGGTAAAATTCCTTTATTTGAACAAAGATCTAAGTCATTTAATTAACATTAGAAATAAGTCAAAATCCCTTAATTAGCATAAGAAATAGATCAAAATCCTTTTATTAAAGTAATGATCAAAATCCTTTTATTAACTTAAGAGTCGAAGAACATAGAAGGGCATAGAAGAAGAGACAGACGGACGTCAAACATAATCAAATCCATATATCTGACAAACTTGGAGTAAGATAAAAAATAATTTAAAACTATGACCCAAAATATGGATTATTTTTTTTATAAAGTTTTCAATAGACCATTAAATTGAACCATCTAGTGCATAAAATAAACTTAAGATGATAATTCTCTACTAAAAAAATTACTAAATAAATCTAAAGATAATAAATTAAGGTTAAAAAGTTAATATAAACTATTATATATTTAATCAAATAGAAATTAAATAAGCATTAAATTAAATTACATGTTTTTAAACATCAATTTTATTTAACTTAATAAATATTGAACTTTATAAACATTTAATAATTAATTGAATTTAATATTGAAAGTAAAACTTATTTGCAACATATTATAATTTAAAAACACAAATCTCAATGCAAATTAAGTGAAATGCAAATGGTATAAAAATTTCCCTAACAATCATATCCCAAAAATATTACATTCCTATATCCCCAATAATACTATTATCTATGTTTGCAAAATAATATAATAATTTAATAAACAGTTTTAAAAATAATAAATTGTGATATTAATCTTTCTAATTTATGCTAAAGTACAAATGTTATTTTCAATTTATAGTATAAGATGTTAAATCTGACCTTCAATTCTAACTATTATTAATTTAAACTTTATATGATATTATCTAGTTTGAGTTACAAGAGATTATCTTAAATAAGATGATACCATACAAAGTTTAAAATAATAATAGTTACTTTTAAAGCTCAAATATCACATATTAAGTGTAATCAAATAAAGATAAGTCTTAAAAGTCGGATAATGCGCAGTATCAACGAGATACAACTTAAAATAAACTTTAATATATTATTTGAGTTAATAAAAAAAATTTAATTTTCAAAAGGTAATACAATTTTAAATTTAAAATAAATAATAAAAATGTGTTTCCTCAGTTAATTAGTTATTGTTATTGTTAATGTTGTTGTTGTTGTGGTTGCTGATATTGTTGTTTTAACAATCGCTTATCTCTTTCGAGGTGTGCCATGTCGCGAAATAACGACTGAACTGCGCTCGGTTTAATTCGATAATCACAAAACGCATCCTTTTCAGTTCTTCATCCTACTTCTCGCGCTGGTACGAGTAATGTACATCTCGAATTCTCTGATGTAAATCTTTATCGTTGGTATACATGATGATGCTCTGAATTATTTCTATTTATAAACTTTAAACTCTTCACTAGTTCTAAACTTCAACTGATTAAACCTACAACTCTTTCATTTAAACTTCTTTTAATTTGGTTACACTTAATATCTGATACAAGAGCTGTTAGCGTAACGTATAATTTTTACACGGAATATACGAAACTTGACCTACAAGTGTATGTATTTTGAATTTGAACATTATATGGTAACATCAAATGTATGATACAGAATATTTGAGCTTTTGCGTTAATTTATAAGGTAACATCTATTACTCATAATTTACGAAACTTGTGCTGAATGTATTACTAATAGTACGTTTTACTTTATATGGCAACATCTACTGCATTTAAAAACAAAGTAATTTTTTTCTTGCAATAACTTGTCAAAATCCACAAAGCTGTCAGGCAGTAACATGGCTTCGCAGCTAATTTATACTACGAATACTCTACCCCGTTCACTGTTTTTAAATCTACAAAGTTTTTAACTCCTCATATTTGAATCAATTTCAAGCGCAAATAATACTTATCACGTCCATCGGAAGTAAAAAAACAATTTCTTCAAGTTGTTTTGAATGCTATTTCGTTTTTCTCTTTTTTCATTTATTGTTTTCTAAGTTATAAAAATTTGTAAACTTTCCATAAAGAAGATTATGTCCATCGTTTGTTGCCTTGTTGTATTCTAACCAAGTCAATAACTTTGTTTTTATCATTTGTTGAGCTATATCAATAGCACTATCTGTTTCATTGAAAGAAATAAAATGTTTGCAAGGAATATAAACTTCTAAATGATAGACACTTGGTTTGTTTTATTGGTGGGTATAACCAAAAATCCTCCATCAGCTTTTACTCCATAAAATATCATGGGAAATCAAATAGGATTCAATTTCTTCTTTGCTTATTTCAATATTTGCTTTGTCGTGTCCTTAATGTACATATTTTTACAGATTTTACACATCGAAAACGTGAAAATATTTCCACATTTTTATGAGCATCATATTTAGTGCATAGCAATATATTATAAGTAACTTCAAACCGATTAATACTTAAATGGTATAATTCGCTTACATTAATACAACTAATATTCAACCGTCATTTTCGATACTTAGAATATCCCTCTGCAGAGTTTCCAGTATAATAACAAAACAGTTTTATATAACCTTATATGAATTTTTGCTCATTAATATTTAAGATCATTTGTGATCCGCATGAATCGCATAACTTATTTTTTGGTAGTAGTCCTACATTTATACACCACTTTTTACATGTTTTTCTATCGCAGATAATGTTTTTTGTTAACTGGTAAAGATTCATAATTCTTAAGATAATAGTCACTCAAATTAACAGAAATGTTCGATTAAAACTGTTTTAAATCAAATAATTATTCATAAGAACGCGTTAAACAATATATAGGTTAACGGTCACTCGTAATAAGTTTTGAAACAAAATATTTTTACTTTTCTCGAAAAGTTTTTACAACAATACGAAGCTTAAAAGCTAGAACATCCGATAATCTCTCAAATCTGTTGACAATGAAAAAATACATTAATTTTAAATATAGATATTTACAAGCAGATATATTGACGGACATCTAAAATCCAATAGCTCAACTTTTTTAAATTGTTATAAGGAACTAATCTAGCTGATTCTTAAACGAATATACTATTTTCTAGCCCGGATTATATAATTTTCTAATATATTAAGCCTTATTTTTGTTAGCATTAGTTAAATTAATGGTTATTCTCATAATCACCACACCAGAAATGGTTAACACGATATTTTCGCAAATTGGTTTGGTTTGCAACCAAAACTTGTAAAATACATCGAAATGTGGTTATAAACATTTACAACCATTTACAACTACCTCTTCTAAACCGTCGAAAGTGTGCGATGCGATCGTTTCGATTAACTAACTGCGCCTGCAATGAAAACTAAGTTAGAGCTGTTTTGGCCTTACAGATAATAAATTACATTTTGTCTATGAAATACGGTTATTATCAAAAATGATAAATAGTTTATCAAAACTAAATAGAAAGCATTGCTTACCAGAATCTGTCTGGAAAGAGAAGCTAAGCTCAACTAATAAAAGTAGCGCATCTTTTGATAGGAAACATCATCGCAACGGCTAAATCAAATTACAGTACCGGTATATACTCCAGAGGCTAAAGTAACACTACCGAAAACAAAAGAATAAAATAATTCATTCATTCTTGAACAATGACCAAAAATTTAAACAGCTTAGACACAAATAAATAAGAAAATTAATGTTAAATTCATTAGAATACTTAACAAGCAAATTATAAAGAGGTAATCATGATTTTCCAATAACAAAATAAATCTTTTCATCAAAACAATTATCTGATAGTGTGATTGCCAACTTATATTCCAATATGAATTTTTCCATATGATAATAATGACAGTTTTAAAGATTTTGAAGAAACAAAATTACAAAAAAAGTTTTTTTTTGTAAATTATTAAGATTTGAAAATATTTCTGAACAAGGTTATATCGATACTAATAAAATATGGAAACTTATTTATCATTCAAAATTTCTGTGTTTATCTTGATTTGTGTGTCTTACGCGAAACATTATTGTAATCTGATGTATTTTAAGTTTTTATCTATTTTAACCACAAATGATTTAGATCCATGATATTTTTAAGGTTTCAGAGGTTAAACCAAATTTTTGCAAGTTTGATTATTATGGGTTTGAACTTATCCTTTACTTTGGTAGTGCATTGCCTGTCATTATAATTATACAAATACTACCTATAATGTATGGAATCAAAATATTACATTGAACTCAACCATTATACAGTATTATTGGATAATTATTAAATTTATATACGTCACTCACAGTTAGACGCTTACAAAATTAAAGTCTATTTCGGAATAAAAAAATGACCTTTTTATACCGCCAATATGTTAGCTATGCTCACAAAATTTATTAAATAATTCGGGATAAAAATTGAACTTTCATTCCCGCCAATACTTGGTTAGGGGTTAAAAAATGTAGAAAGTGTTTCGGAATAATAAGTTAACTTCATTTCCCGACAATACTTTATAAATGCTTAATCCAAAGTATCAAGTATTTCGGGATAAAAAGTGAATTTATAAAATGGTAATTATGATTGTTATCCCTACAAACTGTAGTAAATATTTATAAATAAAAAATGAACTTCAATTTACACGATAACAAAAATTGAATTTTTTAAGCAAATTTTCCAAACGAAATCTAATAAATTTAAACTAATCTTTCTATGATTGATTTATTTTTCGATCTTTTATTTAAATCCGATGACCAATTTAATTTTCTGTTTGGTGTCATAGCCTTTGTGTCATTAATTTCAAACCATGGCAATAATTGGAAAATTAACCCCATAATTGAAAAAACATGAACAAATACAGTGATTTTATAGTAAGTTATTTTAGACGAAATTTTTAACCCAAAGTACAATATCATTATTGTCAACAAAAAGGAAATATCCATACCAGTGATTACTTGAATTGTTTACAAATTATCGTAACCAATACAAGTTTTTTTATCTCAAAATTCTAAAGAAAATGTTAACAGCAAAATAAGTTTTAGAGCATCGATTACTTATATAGATCACAATATATCGCAGCCATTACTAGTTTTTTTTATCCCAAAATACATAACAACGCGCAGAAATAGCAAACAATATATTCCCTCTTAATTTTGCCAAATAAACTGAACATTTGTTGCACTAAAAATTAACAAAAAGGAGTAATTCCCATTGAATAACAGTGCAATCCATTTAAGGTATTACGGAATAAACTCCACCTCTGATAAAAGTCGCAGTTAAAAACATGTTTATATAATTAAAAGTATTATACCAAAATTCATGAAAATTTAACATATTTTTAGTGTGTATATTTCCTAGGAATACCTAAAATTTATGGAATTATTCCAACATTAAAAAATGTTACAAAAGTTTTAAGACACTGCGGGGTTGTTTTATCGTGTTTTTCCACTGAAGTGTTTAAGTTAACCAGGTATAGTTGCATTGATTAATATAAAGACTCCATTATTATAACTTATGTTATGGAAAGATATAATTTTTATTGGATAGCTATGGAGCATTACTTATAACTATATTAAACTAAGTTTGTGATATAAAATACATTTTGGCGAATACTTTGGATAAATTTAACAAACAAATATAATTATGGATATTTTTTATCTGACCCAGGCAGATATATGTATATGTTAGTGTTGTTTCCATTTCTGAAAATCGAAATTGAAATGTAAATATAATTTGCATTTTAATTTCGATTAGTTGGAACTGAAATGTCATTTAAATTATTGCATTTCGAAAAATCTAAATAGGAATGCAATTAAAATCAGATATTTTTAAAAATGTAAATTAAAATGCAATTTAAAATAAACGAAAGTTTAAATGCAATTTAAATTATTGTAGTTCAGATCAAAATATATGTATTAACTTATTTTATTTGGTATCAATGTTATATTATGTTTAAAAGATAAACCGGTTGAAATGTAGTTTAAAAATCGAAATTGAAATGTAAATATAATATGCATTTTTTTCGATTAATTGAAATTGAAATGTCATTTACATTATTGCATTTTAAAAAATCGAAATAGAAATGCAATCAAAATAAAATAAAAATTAAAAATGTAAATCGAAATGTAATCAAAATAACTATAAAAAATATTGAAATCGAAATGCTATTTATTTAATTAAATTTTTAAAAATCGAAATCGAAAAACAATTGAAATCGAAAAACTCATATGGAAACAACACTAGTATATGGGCATTTCTGTCTATCTGTCTGTCTGTCTATCTGTCTGTCTGTCTGTCCGTTTGTCCGTCAGTCCATGCGCACTTTTAATCTAATTAAGGGATTTTAATATTTACTTCAATAAAGGGATTTTAATAATTTCATAATCTATTTAAGGGTAAAATTAGGGTTTAAATAGACAAACACATGATAAAAATATGTATTAAATAATTTGTCAAAAAAAAATTTTGAAATAACATTATTTCTCTGTTTATTTCTGGCCTGGTTCCTGTTAATAAACTGTTTTTGTTCCGGTAGCTGTCAATGTCATGGGGTCTATTAAATTCTGTCTGAAAAAAAATCGTTGAATTATGTTAAGTTACTATATTTTTAAATATATTTCGTTAGCGAACACACTCCCTTTAGCTTATGTATTCAATTTTATTGGTTTATTAAACTAAGAAAGAAAATTTTTAAACTTAAATAATGATTTGTCAAAAATAAATTTTGTAAATTACATTATTATTTCTCTGTTTAATTCTCGTCTTGTTCCTGTTAATAAACTGTTCTTGTTCCGGTTGCTGTCAATGTCATTGGGTCTATTAAAGTCTGTCTGAAGAAAACAAATCGTTGCATTTTATTAAGTTAATATATTTTTAAATATATTTTACTAGCGAACACACGCCCTATAGCTTATTTATTCACTTTTATTGGTTTATTGAATTATGAAAGAAAATTATTAAACTTAAGTAATAATTTGTGAAAAATAATTTTTTGAAATTACATGATTATTTCTCTGTTTAATTCTTGTCTTGTTCCTGTTAATAAACTGTTCTTGTTCCCGTTGCTGTCAATGTCATTGGGTTTTAATGTCTATTCGAGGAACATTAAAAACTATTCAATTTATTCTAATTTATTTCAAAATTTTAGATGCACCTTTGAGATGGCACCTTGGTTCCGCTCAATTTGATTCAAATTTTTATACATGAATTGGACTAGAGATAGTGTTATGGTTATTTTTATTCATTCTTAGTTTAGCTGTCGATGAGATAACATCAAATATTGTACTTATAGAGACATATAAGTGAGTGTTAGAAATTATTTTAGTTTAATCAACAAGACGCGTGACAAGAAAAACTAATCATATTTTACATAAAATTAATCATTTGAAACCCGCTTTTTTGTCAGTTTTGACTAATTTGACTTCTTAAACCACTAGACCGATAATTACCAAATTAGCTCAAATTGCGGGCCTAAACCACATGAACGCGTGTAACAAATATGTACAATAATAAATAACAACGAATGGAAATAAACTAAGTTTAAAGAAACTATTCGAACGGTTTGTATCACCGAATGGCTTGTATCGCCAGATCTCAAATCAACAAAATTGGTTATGAAATAGGTCAACAATTAGTTAAATTTTGGCTTTAAAATTGATAAATATAGGTAGAAACGGCCATAAAATAGACTCCGTTTTTAGGTAACCATTTTGACAATTATGGTAAAAAACGGTTGAAAATATCAGAAATATTCTAAACGTGATTCTCAGATTTAACATAAATAATTAGTAGAATATATAAAACCTTGTACAAATAGTTAAAAATATTTTGAAATAAAATTCAATCTGAATTTCTACATTTATCTAATGCAATCCGCAGATAAATGGTCAAATCATTTTTTCGTTCAAGTTTCATTAACTTGTAATTTAAAAGAGTTTTTATTGATTATTCATTCTATTATACACAACGTTTAAAACACAAATCTGACCCGATATCATTTACTTAATTGTGATTAATCAATTAAAAAATTGTTAAATTATACCAACGTAAACGAAATGACAATGTGATTTTAAATGAAAAAGTCACAAATTTCGCGCAAAGGTAAAATTATTAAATTATAGCATAGCAGAGAAAGCAAAGAAATGTTAAAATTAAATCCACTCTTTAATCTTTAGGTGAAACAAGTAAGTGAAGAAATTAAAAAATGTTATTTGTCATATTAATATAAGAAAATTTCTATTATTTTATTTTAATTTTAAACAAAAAAGACCTTTAGTAAATCATTGATTCAAAAGGCATATGAAATAGAAATTAAATTTAGAATAGAAAATGTTAAAAATCAAAGATTGAAATTAAATTCAATTAAAGAAATTAATAGGCTAATATGTTATCCAATCAAATACATTTATTAAAATCTAACTCAAAATGCTTTGATAAAATTTAAAAAAATCATATATAAATAAGATTACGGTAATTTTTTGATTTGCCCAAAATAATATTAATCTAAATTTAAAAATAATATAAAAATATAGTATAAATAAAGTTTACAGTTTAAATAAAATAATTTATTAAGAATGAAATATTAAGTATATTAAAATGCATGAAATGAAATGAAATACACATTTAATAAACTAATAGACAATAATGCTAATGAATTAAATACATTTCTAAAAATAAAATTCAAAATGCAATTTAAAATAAAAAAATTGTTATGAAAAAGACAAATGATTTACCCTTATTCCTGAAGGTTATGATTGATCCAATTTATAAGTAATCGTAGTTGGAAAATAATATACAATTGTAATAAAAATTAATGTTTACAGTTTTAAAAAGTTGTTATAAAAATCATTGCCAAATTATTCACATTGTTGTTATAATAAAAACGCAATGTTCGAATCATTATTCAGCATTAACTATAGCTTTTAGTTGTTTTGGTGTCGTTTTCCTCAAAAATAATTTTTCATTTATTAACGTTAGCTATACTAATGTGCTTATCAATAATAAATTTAAAAAATTTAAAAGTAAATAACTAAGAACTACAGAATAACTAGCAGATACATGTAAATAAAATTTCAAAACTGTGCTGAAAATCAATTGTTATTAACGCCAATAAGAAGAATATATTAAGTTTTCTTAAGTCAAAAAAGTTATAAAATCTTGTGTCCCCTTATAAATACTATTATATATGTAAAATACATTATTTTAACAGTTATCTTGTTCTTTTAAAAGATATGTTTATAAAACATGTATTTTACTTTAAGTTTATATAAATCATTAATATAAATCAATTCTTAATTTTTATAATTAACTATCAAAATGCATTATAGACAGCTTTGCCTGCACAATACATCAGTTGATTAAACTACACTAGATCGATTTGCGACGAATTAGTTTGTTATCCTAAAGTAATCTATTATATGAATTGATTAATTACTTATCTTTTAAAAAACTAAGTCGATTAACTTATGTAAAATAACTGTCTACTGGTATTTTTTTCCAAACACTAGCAGTGAACAATAATTTGCTAACATGAGCACCAAACATTTCCATACAACATTTATTGGAAAACGAATTCTCGTATTTCTCGTATACAAAACAAAATTTTAAATGGCCAAAAATGAAATTGGATTTCTGTCTGGTATGAAAACACAAATAAAATTCGAATAAGATTTAAAAAACAAAAAAAACAAGATTGATATGGTCATAAAATCTGACTGTAAAGTTAAGTTCAGTTAATAAATGGTCGGTCGCTCTCTCTGTTCGCTCGATCCCATTAGTTTATATTATTTTGCATAAAGTTGAATTTTTACTTATAATTTAGGTTTTTACAAAAAATATGTCATTAAACAAATTCTAATGTAACCCTATTTTAGAATTATAGTCTTTGTAGTTATTATATTAACGATTATTTCGTAATATTTTTGGCAACTTTTACAGGATTTTTCTCATTTTGGTCCAAATTGTTACTATGAAAACGGAATATCCCGCTCCCAATTTTAAAACTTTGGTAATTTTTGCATTATTTTTCCTTTTTTAACTGTTTTTGGCCTAATTAACCTAAAAATTCCTTAAATGACATAATAAATCGGTAAAAATCCCTAGAATAATTCGAAAATTTTTTAAATAGAATAAGTTGATTAAAATCCCTTAATTAGAATAAATTGTTAAAAGTTCCTTAATTAGAATAAGATGTTGGTAAAATCCCTTTATTAGAATAAGAGTGCGGACAGACGAACGGACAGGCAGATAGACAGACTGGCGGATATACCCAAATCCATAAGACTGTCTAAACAATCAGATAAAAAAGACTAATTTGCATTAATGTGATCAATAATTGCCAAAATTAATTTCAAAATAGGCAATAAGTTGATTAAAACTGTCATAAGTAGGGTATAAGTTTTCTAAAAGTCTTTCTAAAGTTGTTATAATTAGTTTAGCTTTTATAATAATTAAGAATTTTTAAGGTCACTGTTGCATATGTCGCCTGTTTTAAGTTAAATTGAGAAAGAAATTAATAACGTATTTTGCATTTATGAAGTAAGTTATTAAATTTAAAATATAATAATATTGTTTTACAGTTATTCACTCTAACCAGTAAGCTGTTTTTAAAATTAGTCGGATTGTCCAAATGATGTAAATATTAACAAAGTATTTATAATACATCATTATATTACTCATATTAGCCATTTTAGTTTTATTATCAAATCATTTATCAATTTTATTTTTTTCCATGAAGTGTAATTGTAACTAATAATCCTAGAATCATTGAATTAAGAATTAAACTTGCAAATGGCAAAAGCGAAAATATAAATAAAATTTATATATTCTCACAATTAGTGTTATTTAACTTTTAAATTTTAATATTGATATTCTCATGCTTTTTTGTTCGAATAAAAATTGAAATTATTTTGTCACTTACTACTGTTATGCCTTAATTAATATAAATTTAACAACAGAAAAATAAGTATCGAAACCATTTTTATTAATAGACACTTTGATATAAGCGTACATAAATTATGTTCAATAAAACAAAAAAGGGTCAAAAGTTTATAATTATTTTAAATATTAAATATAGAATTAAAACCTTAAAAATAACTATTAGATACTATAAAGCAAATAAATTTACATAAAATAATTTTTTTAGCATTAAGATAAATCTAAGCAATAATATGATATTAATACTTTAAAAGATAAGTTATTCCACAGATTTTATAAATCATTTTGAAATAAATGTTCTGTGTATAAAAAAGAGAAAATATTTTTCCATTGTTTTAACGTTTTTAGGAAATTATCATTCAAATTCGATTAGTTTTTGAAACTTTACCATTTTAGGTCTATTTCCAAAATCTTTCTATCAAAATTGTTGAGTTTTAGTCCTATTGAACATATTTTTTCAATTATATCATAAATTAAAGTATTGTTTATAAGAGCTGAGAGAAAAACTTAATTAATATTTTAATCGTTTTCATATAATCCATTATGATATAGTTTATTGCAATAAAAAACTGAATTTTGGTCTATTTAGCAATCTTTTGTCCATATTGACCTAAATTTTGACCCTAATCATGTTGTTTTTACATGAAACCCCATTATTAACATTAGAAATTGGTTAAATTTCCTTTATTAACATAAAAAACAAAAACCCTTAATTATGTAAAGATGCACATCAGAGGAACAGACTGAAAAACCAAATCTTTTGTAAATGAATTTTGTAGTTAATTAAAAATATTAGTTTGATATGTGCCATATCATCGTTTACTCGAATACACACTTAAAAGTTGAATGTTAAATGTTTTTGAACTAAACTTTTAATAATATTGTTTTTCAAATGAATACAAAAATGTTTAAAAGTCAGACTATTCAGCATCTGTTGTTCCAGTGCAAAAGTCTGATGTAGTGTTCGCAAATGTGGCGTTTACAGCTAAACGCTAAATCCAGAGATTTAAAAGGATTGGTATCCCATACCTTCAAACGAAGACCTTTTCGCTAAGCTAGCAAATAAAGAAGTAATAACAAAAATCGATTTAAAAGACGCATTCCTCCAAACTGAAGAGGAAGATAAATCCAAATAAGTAGTTGTAATAAACTCTCATCGGAGTCTTTATCGATTGACAATAACATATAACAAAAACAATAACATATATCATTGCGTTAAGCAGAAAATCATAACGCATAGAAAAAACTCGCATCGAAAATCGTTGCCAACTATTAATCGGATATTAAAAGCACCATACTCACTTTACGATAAATATTAATTTTGTTTTAATATATTGAGAAGAGAAAAAGTACTGATTTGTATTCTCATTGCATTCGACACAGCGATATCACATATTGTTTTCCGCATTGTAATGAAGCTTTTAAAAGAAAAAATATTTTAAATACAATTGTAAAAAGCGATTAAAATTCAACATATTTGAATATCATATAGTGTTGATTTCAAATGAGTTTTTCGATTTAATTTGAGTTTCGATTTCAAATAGAAAATTAATATAAACTAACAAGCACATTATATTTAAACTTTAAATTCGGTTTTAATAAAATGGAAACAATACTACAACAGACTTATCTTATTAACATTATATAAAATTGTTACCAAATAAAATAAGTTAAAAAATATTTAAGTTTCTTTAAACAGAACTAAAATTCACATTTCTTTACACATTGGTATTTCAATAACATTTTATTTATATTTCGATTTTAATTCTAAAATAAACAATCATTTAAATTGCATTTTTATTTCTGGTTAAATTTTAATAAAATTTAGATTGCAATTCTATTGCGATTTTTTATAATGCAATAATTTAAATGGCATTTAAATTTTTTTAAATAAAAATCAAAACGCATATTGTTTTTACATTTCAATTTCTATTTTCAAAAATGGAAACAGCACTAGTATTGTATAAAATGTTTTTAGAAACTGTAACATTTTATGTATTGTACTATAGACTATAAAGTGTAAAGTATACCTTTTTTATATTTGGCTCAAGAACTCTGGTTAATAAAATCAAACTTTATATTACATAATCAATATTAACATTAATATATTAGTATTTTTTGCCAAAATTTAAAAAACAAAACTTCAAAAACAAATATTATAATTTAAAAAGCATAACTTAAAAAATTCAAAACTATAAGAATAGGCAACGCAAGAGTTATTGAGTTAACTTGACTTTATGCCGCATGGATAATGCACTCCCCCAGAAAATCTTAAAAAATTGTAGCGAAAACGTTGCTGTTAGTATAAACATCAGGTCAATTGTAGCTATTAGATTTTGTGATTGATTATATAGTTCTATTTCAGGGGAATGGTAGAGGAATTGATGAACAAATCCGGTATTGGAACAGTATAGGAAAGAAAATAATTTTGTTTTCCGGCAATAGAACAGTAAAGGTATTTTTGCTATTGATAATCGAACAGTAATGGTTTATGATCTAATTATATAAAGAAAACTCTATTAAGGTTTTTTTCAAATAACAACAACTTCTTCAAGTTTGTAAACACTTTTCTAAACATTAACTAATTATTTTTTTTCGACTTCGATATAGAAATAACTATAAAAAATAGATCTAAGTTAAGGTGCTTGTCGAGCTATAATTTTTCAAATCTACTTTATTACAATGTCTTAAATATTTTGCGAAAAGTAGATAACAATTTATAATTTAAATTCAAGTAAATAATTAGTAACTTATTTGATGTTTAAAGGTGGAAAAGTTACTAGCCTGTTTGATTTACCACAAAAACATAAGCTAAGGAATGAGTTCTGTGATATAAATTTGCGAACAAATCTAGGAATAAGTAACAATTTGCTATAAATAGAAAAGACTAAGATTCAATTTAGTCTAATTTAGAATGAATAACGCGCGATATACAGATGTGACATATCTAATTTTAATGTCATATGTAATATTAATCCAAAATATATCGTTAATCCAAAACATAACATTAATTTAAAATAAAGCAATAATCCAATACATAACGTTAAATCCAATATACAACGTTTAATCCAATACACAACAGTAATCCAATACATAATATTTATCTAATTCACAACGATAATACAATACACAACTAAATGTATAGGAAATTTATACTTAATATCAAAACAATAACTAAGCAACAACTAATTAGTTTATAAACTACTTTTAATATGAAAACATGAATAAACAAAAAGTTGGCTTTACTTTACGATAACGTGAACAAGACTTTACATTATGAAATTTGGAATAAGAGTAAATTGTATTCAAAGATATAGTATATATATATCTAGTATATGATCATATTGTATAATTAACATAATAAGATTAACCAAATATGGTAACGAAAAGCGTAACAATCTTCACCTATTAGCCTACAAACACTTCTAGAGAAATAAACATTAGCAATAAATAAGTTCGCAATAGTTAAGTGATGTTATGAGTAGTTCACATACACTACACATTTTCGTTACGTGACGAGTATAGCATATTTTATCTGACCTGTCAGGCTCTATTTTTTCAAAATAAACGAAATCAGGCTGTGTCTGCCTTGAATATATCGGAACATTGTCGCGTTCCTTACTAAATTTTAAAACATTTAATAAGTTTAAATTAAATATAATTTTAAAATAGTTTTTAGAAACTGTAACTTATTATAAATTGTTAATAGAATATTTATTGTCAGTTTTACCATTTTATTAGTGGCTTATTGGATTTATCCAAAGTTCAAAATACCGCAATAAAGTGTTTAATTAATTTTTGAAAATCGAAATTAGAATTTAAATTTACTTTGCATTTTAATTTCGATTAATTGAAATTGAAATTTTGTTGAAATTATTGCATTATGAAAAATCTAAATATAAATGCAGTTTAAATCAAAAATTTTTAATATTTCAAATTAGAATGAAATTTAAATTAAATGAAAATTTAAAATCGAAATTGATATGCAATTTAATTAATAATTAATTTTAGTATTCAAATCAAAAATATAATAACATAATAATCAAATACAACTGAGAATTGAATTGTGGATTAAATTAAGTTTAAAAATATATAAAGTTTTTTAACTTATTATATTTGGTAAATATATCTTATGATGTTAAGCCGGTTTTAGTGTTTTTTCCATTTTTGAAAATCGAAATTTAAATGTAAATCTAATATGTATTTTTATAACGATTAATTGAATTTGAAGTGTTATTTATATTATTGCATTTTAATATATCGAAATAGAAATGCAATTTAAACTAGAATTTTTTAAAAAATTAAAATGCAATTTAAATAAGATGAAATTTAAAAATCTAAATCGAAATGTAATCGAAATAATAGTATAAAAAATATTGCAATCGAAATGCAATTTATTTAATTAAATTTTTAAAAATCGACATGGAAATACAATTGAAATCAAAAAACTCCTATTGAAACCACGCTACCGCATTATCAAAAGTTGATGGTTATTTCCAAATATTTTTTTAAGCAATCATAATGCATCTCATAAATAAGATTCTTTTGTAATTGCAAAACCTTAAATACTTAATATATTGGTTTGTAAAATATACTTAATTGTTTCTTCATCCTATTTAATTTTTTGTTTTTATGACCGCTGGTCGCTTGTTGTGTGTTTATTAATATATAAGTCTGATTATGTGAATTTTGCTGTTGAATATAATTTGATAACACATCAGACAAATTGTCCATTTTAGCAGATAATGTTTTTAATTTATTTTCATTTCCAATCAAATGATCACTTTGAATAGTTAACGTACGATCTATTTCTGTATACTTTTTACTCAAAATAGTATTTACATCTCTGAATTGTTTATCGAGATCTTTGCGTTTTTTGCTTAATCTTATCAATATCAGACATATTAGAAAAAACTGAATATGTTTTAGTGGAATCAGAAAATAGATTTGTAATTGAAAACTCTCCGAAAATATCGGTATACGCTTTTTTCTGCTGCACTAACATTTCCTTAATCTTTTTATTCGATTTATGCTTAATAGGCGTTTCAATAATATCGTGTCACTATCAAACATATACGCCAAACATATCTGTTTTTATCTAATCAAATTCCGAACCAAAACCTCCACCTGTGAGAAGTGCTAAACCTATGGGTTACGCGATGGCTAATCAACCAGACAAAGACGAACTAAGGGGTTACCAAAATATCAGAAGTTGGTTGGGGAGTCTTGAGAACGCTGTCATGCTTACACCGATTGCGTTTCCGAATTAAAAATAACGAAACTAAATTACACAATCCTTTTATAGGATTCTTAAATGATTATAAATCAATAGCTTTTAAAGCAACGTGTTTTAATTAAACCAATTATAATTAAATTGGATTTACAACGATGTTGAAGCGTTAAGCGCTAATATACGATTGATTAACAAATGTTAGTTTTCTTAACAAAAAAATTACAGAAAAATAATTGAATAAGTCATTGAAATATTAGTTGGTTTTTGATTAATAATTGTTATATAAAATGAATCATACAAAACATGTAAAGTTTTGAACTTTTCTGAACTATTATGGGATTTTCGCGTAAAAGTAAATATCTGCGTGTTTCAATACATAGCTGTTGAACTACAAAATGATAATCTGTGATGAGATTTTATAGGATATTCAAATAGTAATTATAAAACATTAAATTCTCCCATCCATTGACCATTTATAAAAAAGAAAAACTTTACACTACAACTAATATAAAATAATATTTTAAACGTTACAGTTTATAAAGATTTTTATAAACTATTTAATAAACTATACAAGTTTAGCTGTTTATTAATTTATATTTGATTTCTAAATCATATTCTTGAAAAATATTTTTTGAATTTTTTTAACTCACTTTTTAGAAAAAGTCGATCTTATGGATTTGACAATGTCTGTCTGCCTGAACGTTTGCACTCTTGTATTAATTAAAGGTTTTCACTTTTCCTTATGTTGATAAAAGGATTTAAGATCTCGAAAACTGATTAATTAATCAGAGTAGTATACATTAACCTTAGTAAAGTGAGCTATCTATGAAAGTTTCGTTCTTGTTTAAATTTATTTTTGAAATTATTTTTAAATGCCCGGGAAAGCAATTTGTGTCGAACTATACGAGTGTTGTTCTACAGAAAAAACCAAATAAAAAAAATTTTCAAAATTATTTCCACTAGTGCATCGCCGCACGGATTAAATTTTTTTTTCTATTAACAATAATCAAATTTTAATAAATAATTAGAATGCAGTCATCATCGAAACGATTGCGCTAATCCAGCGATTTAGACAGTTAAATCGACATTAGAGTTATAGCAGACGATTCCGGCGATTTGCTTCCAAAATTTAAGAGCAGAATTTTTTAATCACTTTACTTTACAATTCCAAAGTTTTATTCTTTACAAGTTTTAAAAGGTTAACTTAATTTATTCAAATTAAGTTATATTGTAATTGTGCCGATGTTTTGTGGCTTGAATTGTCATTCACTGTGCAATTATATCTGTATCCGTATTGAATTAAGTTTTATTTAATTTTTAATTTTAAAAACGTTGACAATATTTCTTCTATGCTCATAGTTTGAATATAGTTTGAAAATATAGTTTTAATAATAGGTTGTTTTAAGTTTAAAAATTTCAATAAACCAGTATTGTATCAAACTACTTAACCAAATAAGTTTTATACATATTATAGCACTATTAAGTCAAGAATTCATAATTATTAAGATTCCTATTAAATGATTTTTTTCTAGTATAGTAGGTAGAAATGGAAGTAAACTTTTGGATTCTTGACATAAAACTATATCATTCATGAATAGTAATGCAGTATCCATTTAGTATGTTTAGAAAATATGTTTAAGAAAAAAGTAACGGTTAAACAGGTCTTTTTTGATTTCTTAATAAATTTGCCATACTTAATAAAACTGCATTACTATTTATATTATTGTCAATTTATCTTTTTTTTTATCAAAAAATTTGTAAAAAAATACTCAAAAGTCTTGAAATACACAGTTACCTTTGCTTTATAATATTGGCGGAAGTAAATCATTTTATTTCTTTAAGTAAAAAAAGAATTAACGGTGCTAACGCCGTTATTAAAAAGAAGTACTTTACACTTTTTGATCAATATATCATTCTACAAAACGTTAAAGTTTATAAAATTGTTTTTAACCATGTTTTTAAATATTTTACTATATCCGTTTTATTTAATAAACTAATGAGAAAAACTGTTTACTTAAAAAATAATTTAATCATTGTTAGTGATTTCTAATGGTCATTATCAGGGTATGCCTGAGTGTACCACACAGGTAGAGGTTACTTTCTGTTTTTTGGGTTGTCAAACTACTCGGATTTAAGCGACATTTTTTCTGCCATCGGAAAAAAAACACGAGAAAATTTTTTTCCAAATGGAGATGTGATTTCTCATTAATTAGGTAGGGCAGGTAAAATTTTTAGAAATAATAGGGGGGTTTACCCCCTCCAGATCTTCCTCTTGGACACTCTGGTCATTAAAGTTTCTAATGGCATTTAGAATTAAATTTGATTGATTCTAACTACTTATACAATTTATTAAGTTTTAAATTTTTCAAATTCCATTAAATAACAGTTTTGGAACCGAAATAATTATCAGCGCCTAGAAAAATCGTGTTTCTTTGTGTATATTACCAACGGAAAAGCTTACATAACGTCAAAACTTATAGTAAGTAACTTTCTAAATTCATTAATAAAACAATCCTTAGGTTAAGCTTATGTTAAAGGGCACTCACATGGAAAACTAATATTGAATTTTCTAAAAGCATATCTTCTTCCAGACTTATGTTTCATTGTTTCGCTATGTCTAATAAACTATCAGCACCAGACGAGCCCCTAAATTCGATACTAGATGTAACGCTTTAGGAGTTGTAGTTTCTAAGACTCTTACGAAGTCAACTATGTCCTTAACAACATTGTCTAAAGAATAGATTTCAGATTGTAACTTGTTTCAATTTCTCTGTGTTCTGAATATTCTAGTTATATGAATCTTTAATTTCATTTTGTTTTTGTATAATATCATTTTTTTCTACCTATTTGGAGCTTTTTTCTATTTAAACTGAGCTAACCGCTAATGTATTTATAAGCGTTTTAATTACATTAGTTGTAAGAAATTCATTAAAAATGAAACAATCTCTATTGAAAAGAATCTCACTATTTGCATTTTGTACAGCAGACTTACAAAATTTATTAATTGAAAGAATGAAGTCTTGTTTGTTAGCATCGAGACACCAAGACACTCAATTCTTTCTGATTGGAAAGGCTGAAAAAATCGTCTCTGAAAACTTCACAAACACACTTTAAAATTTGAGCTGAGATTTGATATTTTTGCATAGTTTCCAATCTTTTTAATGATTTTTTGACATTCTTTGAATATCACAAATTCCGTATCTGATACTGGTTTATGCGACTTTATTTATTTAAATATATTTAAATGAGACACGAATAGTCAAAATCGAAACAAAAACGTTTTACTAATAGCGCGAAAACGAATAATTAGTACAAAAGCGTTCGTTATGCAAACAAAACGAATGATTAAAGCAAACGAAACGAATGATTATTCAAACAAAGCGAGCGTTACTTATATATGACAGAAAAGGCAGGCAAAACTCCTATTATTACGCTCTCTAGCGTCTTATCTTCTCCACCGAAAAATCGGTTCCAATTCAGCCGAAAATTGAAATTCGTTTATTGAGATTTTGCATTTTTCGTATGTGATCGATGCGGTATCTTTCATTACAGAGATTTTGCGATATTTTGTACGGCGCGATAAAATCAAGTGAAAACTTATTTTTGAGTGAAGATTGTCGGGATATCGATGCCTCACTTGAGCGCGGATTTCAGTATTAAATTTTGTGTTCGGTTTCTTCAAACGTGATTTACTTGCGATTCGGACCGTATGTGAACTTTTAACAGCCGTTTTAGCGTTAGGCTTATCATTGATAGCCGAAATTACTGTTGTAAGTTCGGTATTTCTACCTAAACGTGGGTGACTTAGCCATTTGACAGTTTGACAGTCGCGATAGGTTCGTAATTCGGTGACGTCTTTATCGCGTGTTTGCCACAAGTAATTAGCGAAAACTGGACGAACTGTTTTGACGATTCCTGAATAATTGTTATCGAGGTGTGATCTTTCGAAAACTCGAGTTATGAGTGATGGCGGAACGACTATTCGTGTACGATGATTATAGCGAATTAGCCGTTATTTACGATTGGATTGCATATTACGTTACAATTAATTTCGTTTTGTCTTAGCTCTCGATGATGTGAAACCGTGTGTATGCATCCGACATTTTGTTTAGCAAATGCGTCAGACAAGTTGAGTATTTGCGCAACAGATGGCGTTGATATGGCGTGACTTTCGAGTTTCTGAGTTGTCATCGTTTTCGTTGAGCGGGAAAACTCGATAGCGATAGCGTTGAAGGTTGTAGCTTTATTCGTGTGTTGAGGTGCATCAGCGGTGGTTAACTGCGTGTTTACGTTTCGAGAGCATTGTCGATGCCAATGATATTCGATGAGTCCAACGTCCTGACAATAGCGACATGGCTCAGTTGGTTGAGAGCCTGACTTCCGGTTATTGAATCGAGCAATGTAAGAATGCTGAGTCGACAACCTATAGTTCTGTCCGATCACAAGTCGAGTTATCCGTTGCATAATTATTCGTAAATCGTTTTGACTTCGTTTCTTCAATAGCCAAAGCGATCGCTAACCACTTATCGGTAGATTCGTGTGACACTGCTGCGAGTAGTAATCGATATGATTCAGGCATCCCTTCGGTTAAGAGAGCGATTTGGTTGGTTTCAGTTATTCCCGCCGAATCCAAAAGTCGTCGTTTCTCGTTATAATACGTCAGTACCGTTTCGTTAAATGATAACTTACGCTTTATTGCCTCTACGAGTGGATTGACGGTTACGCGCCCAAAACGTTGAATCATTAGTCGCTTACATTCGTTCCATGTAATCGTATCATATCGCGGTAATACATCGCGAGCGAGCCAATTGATCACTTCTCCAGTGACATGGCGTCCGAGTGCTATGAGTCGGTCTTTGTCGGAACTGCCAATCGTGACTAATTCGAAAAGATCGAGCCATGCGTC